>JAODJU010000014.1:7420774-7442060 GCA_026776725.1 Gnathonemus echidnorhynchus
TACCAGGGGCAACTTAGCTCCTGGGATCATTGGAACACGCAAACCCCTCCACCACGATAAGGTGTCGGCTCCAGGAGGGGCTGTCCGATTTCCCCCCAAATTATTTATAACGACTTCAAAATACCAAAAAGTCGCAAAGAAGCTGAGTAAGGAAGCATTGCTGTATGGCACGCAACCAAAACAACGAAGATAAAAATTAATTTGTTAATCCATTTATTTGTAGACAGTAATATTGGTATCATCTTTGCTTCACGTTATTTACATCTGAAAGAAATGTCATAAAGTACCAAAACGATGCCATAATACTACTTTCCTAATTGTGGTGATCAATTGCAGTCAACTAAAAATATATCATCCCTACTCACCCCCTACCTCTCACCATGCTGATGAGCAGGTGACGATATATCCCATAATCAGGTGACATAGCTACCATAAAACATGAAGTAGTTCAGCAAGTAAAATACAGAAAAATTTAAGCCAACATGTCTCCTACATTATTTATTGTTCATGTTAGGTAATTTCAATATACTTTTTATAGCATGCCTTCCAAAACAATTAATTGTTTTTATATTTATCTTGCTAGTAACACAACTTTGCTTCCTGGGTAAGATTGCAGACAGATGGTATTTGATAACCAGGACCACATTACGTAAGAACATCCACTAAGAAGCGATCCAGCAATTTTTAGAAAATTCAGTGCAAATGGCAAACGATTTGGTGTTGCCCCTCCTCACAATTCAGGGAGACGGACACCGCCCCCACCCATTCTGTGTACAATAGACAGGCTGCTCCTGCGGTTATGTGGAGAGCAGCTGCCCCCCCCCCCAGCACTGAGTGTCTGGCCAGGAATTGAATTGCAGGCTTATTTCATTTCTCCATATTTATGTTATGTTTTATTAAACTTCCACTTTACAACCTGGGTATATATGGTTACAAGACTACAAATAATTAAAATCAGGCTCACCCGGGACCCAAAGAATTCTTTGTTTTGTCCTCGCAGTGTAGGTAGGGGAGAGCAGATTTATGAGATGTGTTCACTGGTAACTTCTCAGAGGGGACAACTGTGCTGCTGGCATCTGTTCATTGCTGCCATATTTTTCTGTTCTCTACTGGTCATGAAGGTCTCTAATCCCTTCAGTCGTCTCAGAAGAGCTTTGTGTCACATGGACACCATTTGTAGATAATAGAAGATTTTTGTGCTAAAACTTTTCAGCCTATGATGTCACATTACATTTAGTTTGCTAATCTGACACTTTTATCTAAATTGACTTCAGTAGAGGAAAAGGTTACAATTTATGTTTGTTCCCTGCGATTTCAACCCACGCCCGTTGCTTTGTCATCACTGTGCATTGTTACAATTGTAGCTTTTGTCACATCTCCTGCTGAATTGTCATTCTCACAGCCAGTACGTAGAGGAGTCATTTTTGCCTACCTATCAAGGGTGTCATGTGACTGATGAGTTTGATATTGTGGGAGGTGCTTTCATCAGACGTCATTATGTACTGGAGATTGGATTAGACTCACATACTGCATCCTTGTAGCTAAAGACCAAACTGTCTCACTTGGCTCTGTTATGTTTATACTTACCAGTCTAATGTCCCACCAAAAACATTAAAGGCAACAAGTAAATGGCGTATCGTAGAAGTATTTTAATCATCACTCACTTCCAATAAAAGATATTATAATACAACTGTCCTTTAATCTTAGTTGTTACAGATTGAACATAACAGGGATGCAAGTAGCTAGTTATTTTTAAACCAGATGGCAATTCATTTCAGGATGCCTAAATTGCATGATTAATTGCTAGCAAATTAAGCACAAAGTTTTACATCACATCCATAAAACTGATCTCATGAACTGCAACCACCAGCTCCGAATCGTAATTAATCTCCTTCATTCAATGAACCACAGCTAATAAAAGAGTAGTTAAGTATAAAAAGAAGATTATATCATGAGTTTAGTATTATGAAGCCAAACAGGTTTTTAGGTTTCATAAAATGGAGGTAGGAAACTCTTGTCTGGGTAAAAGTTAATTAAATAATATAATATTACCACAGCATAATAAAAATACTAATAATAAGAGTAATAGCAGAATAAGGAGACCCCCCCCCCGACCGTGAGCAGGGCAAGCGGTTACAGAAAATGGATAGATGGATGGTAGATTAACAACAAATCAAAGCTCCATCATAAAACAAAATAAACAAGCAAAAAAATCCACAATACGGATATTTTTGTCACGTTTTCTGCTTTCTCTTAAGTAAGACTCTCAGCAACACACCGTTCATTTCCTATTTCCTGTGCCCAGTAACCGGAAGGTTGAGGTGGGTTAGACGGGATCACTGCAGTGTTCAGGCAGCTTCATGCGCATCGTGTTCGGTGAGGCCGTGCAGTTTCAGACTTAATGTATGATGACAGCAACCTGTCCAAGAATCAAAACATTGTTATAGACATCTGTCAAATATTTACCAAGCCTGTACTTTTTTCCCCATCTTTATACTTCACAGTCAAATGCTCAGGTCCCCAGTTTTCAAACAATATTTAAATATTCTGCAAAGGATTACATTTCCAACATGTGCTGCATATTACATTTAGGGATGTCACAATATTTGCTTATGCATTTCCCAACCAAAGAAATGAAATAAATCTCTCATAGTTGCTGGCTGAACAGTTTACATTTTTTCCACCTTTTTGAAGTTTACATAGTATCTATAAATCTTTCCTTAGCATTGGTGCTATACAACATAGTTTCTGATTGTGGCTCATTTGCACCGTAAGAATTATTTTCAATATTTCTGTCTTCATAAGTCTTTCATTTTTGATCTAGTCTTTCTTTTCTGAGTTAGCCTGATTCCCCACATCCAAGCCAATGACACCTATACTTCTTTCCAAATAACACTGATCTATAATGAACGTCATTTGCTTCCCACATGTTCAAACTCCACTCTGGCTAGCGAATCAGACATCATCCGTAACTTGAGTCCAGTCAAAGCATAACCTAGGAATCAGCACACAAATTCACATTCACATACACAATACTCATGTAATTTTCAATGAGCTGGCAGGCCTGCTTACCTCATATATAGCAAGAAATCTTTAAAAATGTTCAAAGTAAAACCACATCGGTCAGAGGTGGACATTTCAGGTCCAGAAAGTAAAAATCCAAACCAGGATTTTGCTTCAACCAACCAGTTGAGTACTCTTTTTACTGCTTAGATCAAAGAAGTGCACCAGCGAATACACTGTTTAACAAACATCAAATGTGTTTACAAGTGGGACAAATGTGTTTATTACAAGTAGAACAATATGAGGCGGGTGTGACAAGGCTGGTTTCTGATTTCACCCCATAGTACAAGTTAATTTTATATATATGACTGAGCCTTAAAAAGACATTGATCCACTTGTCTCATAAAAGATCTTCATTTGATAGGAAGTTGGCAATTTTTACAAACATCACTGATGTTGAGCACATATTGAAAACTGAAGAAAAGTTTTGAGTAAAAAAACTGCTGATGAGTGATTTCTGCAGGTGCTGTTTGCTCGATATTTTCTCGGAAACGTGACCAGAACCGCATACTCAGTGATCAAACGATGCCAGTAAATAGGAATAGCCGTTTTAATGAAGAATTCCATCTTGTTTACTCACCTTTCACGCCGGTTTAATGAACCAGAGCTCTCTGCACTGCTTGATGACAGATTCCCTGAGTTTGGTGCAAGAGATCTTGCCAGCTGGGCAGCTTGAACACAGAAGCCTGGTAGTTTTAAGCCACTGGCTTTGGTACAGTGTTTTCCAGCAAAGTTAGCTTACTTGCACGAGTGTTCAGCAGCAACGTCAAATGTGTCGATTTGGGGCAAAAAGGTCTCGCACATTTTTGGACATGTAAGAAAAAACAGGAAAATTCTTTGGGGCAATCGCAAAGCCAGGACAACAAATGACATTATGCACCTGCTGACTGCGCACACATTTGAATCACAGACCACTCGAGTCAGATTTGTTAATTTAGATTAAATTTGTTACCTGGGAAACGCCATAAATGAATGGTAAGCCTTTGACTTGATCTTGACACGTATAAAACCTCTCTTGAATTAGCTGAGTGGTGTTTATTGGGGCATCCTCATCTCAGAAAATGGAAGCATCAGGAGGCAGCTGTTTTGCACCATAAGCTGCACCTGGTTCTGTAAAATGGTCATTGTGCTACAAAGAGGAACAATCGTCAGCCATAGAGTCCCACTGAATGGGTGCTCATGCCATTACACTTCTCCCTTATTGTAGGCTGAAGCCATACTTCATCTCCTTACCCATCCTAAACCCACCTGGATGTCAGAAGAAGGGTGAGAGATGACTCAGACCACATTACTTTTTAATTGCTCGGGGGTCCGTGTTTTGTGCCTTGCTAATCCTGCCATAAATACCAGTTCTGTGAAGCACATGTCATATAGTTTTTGTTCAGACTGATCGAGTTTGATCATCATCTTTGAGGCCATATTATTCTGATGAGCAATTATTCAATCCAATACGCTGTCCAGTGGCGTATAGCCATGCCTGGTGTAAGTTCTCATGATTTCTGAGATGTTTCCCCTACACTTAATCATTTTGTTGTTTATCGTGCCTGATGTCCCCACCCTTTGGAGTTTGTTACGGCTGATTTATACTTTTGCACAAAATCTACGGCGTCAGTGTGACATAGGTACGGTGTACCCACATACCCTACGCCACTGCCTGACACACTCATCCCCAGAAATGTAACCGCACATCGTGGTGATGCAGACCACACACAGGTATACATGCCCGTAAAGGCGTAGGCCACTTGCACAGGCTATGGTGTAAGCTCTGCGTAGGATTGACGCAGAAGCATAAGTTAGCCCTTAGTTGCATCATATTCTTTTGAAAACTTACATATCACTTGCATATGGTCTCTTGACCTCTTTCATAGTTCTTTTTTAACTTAATTTGACTTCCCTTTGTAGTGGTATTTGTAGTTGTATTTTACCGTATTTACTTCATATACTGTTTATTGTAGTCTTGATGATTTGTCCACCTGCAGTCTGTCACATCCAACCTCCCTCAAGGCTGGTACGAGGTCACAGACTTCAGCACAACGGCATTTGCTATAAATTTTCGTAATAAGTAGAAAACATAAAGCATATGCAAGTGTATCAGTATAACAGACTTAACATCTGCAGTGTAAGAGTGTGGCTGTACATGACTTTGCATGCAGGTTGGAACTGCAGGTGCATAACTGACCACAGATCAGTCAGGCTCAGGGAGTGTGGCTTTTGTCACAGATCTTGAACTTATTGCTTGCAGCATCACTCACTTGAGCCACTCACCTTTCTTTCACTCCATATTCAAGATTCAAGAGGTTAATTCGTCACGTACACAGTCGTACACATACAACATGTAGTAGAATGTGACCCTGGTCACTCCAAGCAGCTGTGCATGATAACAAAATATACAAAAAAAGAAATACAGTATAATAATATAAGATATTATTATATATGAAAAATATATATATATAAATATATGAAATGTTCAGCTGTGCATAATCTATACATAAGTGATAGGTAAGAGGTATTTTGCTGTGAAATATAAGTGCAAATCTCGGTATAATTCATGCACATCTTGGTTTAATACATTTCATTTCGCTTTCCCCATTTTTGTTCTCGACATCACTGCAAGGGCCATCAGTCGCAATGTGTCTTGAGTTGAGAGTGACTGCTGTTCCCAAAATGCTCAGTCTTCTGCGTTTGTCTCCAGATGAAATGGACATTGATAAGCTAGTAAATGCAGCATCAACAACATAAAATCTTTTCTATTGTTGTTGGGAAAAACAATAAAATATTTCAAACACTTTGATTATTCCACTATGGGAGTGAGTAATCCCTCATATATTTTATTAGTTAACCATCCATTTTCACAATGATTTGTTGAGACTAGACCGCACTGTACTTACTGATCACCTCTTGCTGCCTTTCCAAAGGAAGAAAAATGAATAAACTGTTTTCTTCTCTGCATAATAACTGTCATGCGATGTGCCAAGTAACCTTCAGCTATTATTATGACTCATTAGGTCTCCAGATATGATTGAGAGGAATTTGGCATTTGGGATCTCTAATAGTCAAGAGTTTTTTAATTCTATTAAGAAATACCCAGAGGTACTGACCATTCTACCTATAATGTTAACCATTGCTTGGCTATTTATTGACATATAATTGTAGTCAAGACATACAATTTCATGTACTGAATGTGTGGGAATAAAATGAAAATACATATTTTATACGCACATTTTTTTTTCTAGTCACTGAACACACTGTACTTGTTTTTCTGTTAAATATCATGTAAAAATCAAAGGAAGAGATGTAGTGTGGACCTGTTCTGCATGTCTTTGTGTAGATGATTACATTTTCCATAGCCTGTGAATGCATAAATAATGAGTGCACTAAATCTTAATTGTTATATTTCTTTGGAGAGGTAATGGCAATGTTCCCTTTAGGAACTGTTTTTATTTAAATACCACAGAGAATGATCCTTTGCAGAGAAATCATAAGTTTTCACAACGAGTGTATGTGCATGTGGTATTCACTTTATTTTATTAGTTCTGTGAGCGCTAGGATTAGCAAAAGTCTAATTAGTCTAAATAAATAGATCTCAAAAAATCCAAAGGTCCATTTCCAAAACAAACGCAAACAAATGGAAGCGCTGCGATCCGTTTCCAGCACAGCGAGCGTCCTGGCAGAAGTGTCGGGATTTATATCTGTGACATATGGAACCACTGTATTTTTCTCAAGGACCATGAAACATTTAAAAGGCTTGACATCCACAGGGATGGGGTGATTCGTTCAGTTTCCTGGTTGGGGAGGTGTGGTGGCCCAGCTTCAGCAGGTGACAGAAACCTACATGGCATGGAATGTGCATCAGGTGGCCCTCCGACACATTCACAGCACAGTCATTATCCGGCGCCGATTCTCTAAACCTGAAAACACTCTAAATCCGCCACCAAATATGTTCAATTACACTAACGTCAGCTAAACCTGAATTAAACCAAGAAACCACCCAGTTCCACAGCACATTTTAATCCTCCGTGGATGGATGTTGACCTCTTTTCTCTCTTACTAGACGCAATGTTGACTTTGCCGCAGAGCATATCTTTATATATTATCAGCTTATATAAAATGCCACATTACACAAAGGGTTGATGTTTAATGTATCAGTAAAATGTTTCATTAATTGCCCACTCTGGCGTGTAATGCACTGCATTATGTCATAATACAATATTCACAAATTAGGCAAATTAACTCGGTCTACCTTACCATAATGTTCAGTTCAAAGATTATTCATCTGCTAAAAACTATTAAAAATGAGTCCAACAAATACGTTACACATATGGGCCTTCTTAGATTATAGAAAAACACACTAAAAGCAAATATGTATTTGTCAGTGTTGTGTATTAGCACAGAGGCTAGCCTCATAAAAGGAACTCAAACGATATTCCTTGCGGGTAGCACGGATTCTGAAATACAAATATAAAAGCAGCGGGTGAATTCTTTCAGGACAAGCAAATATTATTTAACTTTCTGTCCATCACCGATTGTTTTCACCAACACACCCAACAACTAGTCATTCAGCCATGTTCAACTGGCAGTATCGACACTTTTAGATGGGATTGTGTAGCTTTTCGTGGATGGATCTTGCTGCCAAGCAAAATCTCTCCTTCATTCTTGGAGACAAGAATGCAACCAAAACATTTATGTTAATGTTAAATAGATTTTTTTTTTTTTGGTCAACTGCAATGTCAATTTTTTTTCCGTACCAAAATATTCAAAGAATATTCTGCAGAAACAACGGACATTAAAGATGGACATGAACGATGTTTGTACAGCCTTCCCTTCAACCATGACTTTGGAATTCTGCCAAACACTTTAACAAAGGCCAGTGTTACAGTCCTTAAATTATATTAAACGTTTCACAATAGCAGAAAAGCCATATAAAATCTCAGTGGACTGTCCACTGATACTCCAGACGCCGCCTTGTAGCAGGTAGAACAGTAGGAATATTCAAGATCGACACAGTCGACTGCTGAAATGGGGAGTTTAACATTTTTACCCTAAAATTTAACAAAGAAATAATTGTGTGATGCAGGCCGATTTTACCTGGTAAAAAAATTCGGCAGTAAAATAATAATAATAATAACAGTAATAATAAGTCTCCATGAAACTGAACAGATGGGTTATGTAATCCTTTCCTCTAAAAATTTTACTTCAATCAAACCCAAGATTATTGTCTGTTGTTTTTGAAAATGAATCTGAAGACCAAATAATACACCTTAGTTCCCCAATTGAATTCTGCCCTAAAGGTCTAATAAGAAAAAATATCACACAACGTCACATTTAACTCAAACTGAGCATTACAAAAAAGTCCCTACTACAGATGTGATTATGGGAAGGACATTTTTGTTCTCAGATTGGCAAACTGTTAAACCAATCAGCTCTAGTAGGCACTAAACAAACTCTGTCAACATTTTTATCATTTTCAATTACAGTCGGAGGTTTAGCACAAAATAGTAATATCGCCACATGCATAGTGGGTGGTCATGCACCTAAGGATTGTTCTGCATCACATACTCTCAGCACTGAAACTGAATCTCTTTCAGCAGAGAATAATTTAATTGCCCAATGAAACAGAACACAGAGTGGCACGGTTTTAATTATGTTCTTTTGGTTCCAACTGGAACAAGTACAGGCAACCTGTACTACATCACTGAAAGGAACTTTTTTTTTTTTTTTTTACTTTTTTGAATATAATTTTAAAATAATACAAATAAAGCTATATTCTGTTTTTTTCAAACTCAGATTTATTTGTTAATCTCTTAACATGGAAAAGTTTACTTGTCGAAATGAAAAGAAAAAAAAAACGTTGTTATCGAAAAAGCAGCTGTTTGGCTTTGACTCGTGCTGACATTTTGATTTATTATTATGCAGTGATGGAAAGTGCTTATTGTATGGGGAAAATATCTGGGGACATTCACCCTCCAAATAAAGTTTTCCAAAATACAAGTCAGATCAGCTTTGTTGAAGACAATGTCTTTTAGAACATTTGTCAGGTTTTATGCAGACGATGTGTCCACATCCTAAATACAGCAAAGTTCTTTGTTTAATCATGCCAACAAATCCCTTCTTTGGGGCTACTTCCAGGGTGTGTGGTTTTTCACGAAAGTATTCATCTAAACGTGAAAAGAGTGACAAGCCTTCACATCACCAAAAGACATGATGAAGATATTCACTTTACACTGTTTTCTGTGTAAAACCTCAAATTACGGTAATTTGTATCATTCAGAATGGCAGCTAGTCCATGTATTAATTTAAATGTGATTAAAAAAATGTAATAGTTTACTAACAAAGATGTGAAACATAAGATGACGAATTGACATTATCCCTTGCTACCAATGGACAAAATCGTGATGTATTTTAAAGAGATTATCAGAATGGTATTACGACTGGGATACTGTACAGTGTGCACTGTAGTCTTGCACCCTGTGTTACTTGGAGAAGACTTCTGGCTGTGATTAGGATAAACAGTTGGATAGATGGATGGATAGATGGATGGGTATCACGCCTTTGGGATTCTAACTGCAGAAAGAGGAAGATGCAGAGGAAGGAAACGAAAGGCCACAGACAAGTTTTCTGTTTAATATAATTGCAGCCGGAGCCATGAAGGGCAAACATTACTAGTTTCACTTTGACATTTATGGGATCCCACAGAATGGAGCCTGATGACAAGCCGTTAACACTTCTGTGGGTCATGTGATCATAAGACACTAATCACAGCAGTGTGCTCTCACCGGTAAGAGCTGCAATCAAAGGGACCTTAGCATAATTACATTGTCAAACGGAACTGGGAACTCATAGTCAGCACATCACTCCGACTCGAGAAAATACTTTCCAAGTCTTAGCAAAGAAAACTCAAAGAAACCAGAGCGTTTGTGAAGTGTGTTTATGTCTTTGTTGAGCTGCTCTGCATCTTGTGGACCAGAAGTTAACGAGCTAATAAAATCTATCTGCCCCTGACCACACCTCCCACAGATTATGCGAACAAAAAAAAAAAAACGTGGCAAGATTTCAGCCGGTAAGCATCAGCCAGTAATCTTCACAGGCATTCTACTCCTCAGCACAGCACTAGAAAAAGTTTGGCGTTGGAAAAAAAATGAGATGGGACATCATGCACAGGACAGAAGAACATAAAAAATAAGGCACTTCTTTATTTTGTTCTCCTCCAGCCTCCTTTGAATTACAAAAATGTGGATATGAGATTTATATATGCCAAGGTCAACAGGATTTCATACTAGCACTGTGTTTTTATTTGAACCCAACAAAACCAAGTACAAGGGACACAGGGAAATACTGAAAAGTACCTAACAGAGCCTTGTTGTTCCAGGGAATGCATGCATGTCAGAAAAAGACAGAACAGACACATAGGCATAGAGTACATGGTTGCATTGCTATCTAGTTTGAATTATCATTCAGACTTAAGTTATTCATGACACACCAAAATGAAATCTCTCACGGAAAAAGCGTAGCCTCTTCTTGGCATCAGGCTATAATTATGATTTATCTGACTTCTTTAGTGGGATGAACCTGTAATGTACAGTATAATGAGCCAGGGGACATACACAGTGCAAAATCTTAGTCGATATGCAGCAGTCAAAAATCACCAATGGCCTTTTTCCCAGAAAGGATGAACAATGATTTGTTAGACACACAGATCATAAATCAATTGTGTGTGTACTGTAGGCCGCATAACGTGCAGTTTGGTTCAGATTGCCCATGTCCATACTCCGTTTGAATCATTTTGACAATGCTGCTGTTTTGAAATGCTGATATGATGGCAGATATATGACACCACAGAGGCTACAGAGCAATGAATGGAGCAACTCGTTACCATGCGTGCTAGCCCTGAATTTAAAATCAATTCAAACAGTCAAACAATCAGTTCAATAGCTAAATATATAATTTTTTTGCCTCTTGTATTACCGACTAAGCTCAGCAGAAAGTGAGAATCTCCCCTTTATTATAGTTATGAAAACAGAAGACGGCTTGAGGTTCCACAGTTATGTACAGAAAAGCAAGTACATTACAGTTGGTTTTGTCCAGAAAAGTACATAGGGGCAGCCGGTCGTACCTGAAATTACATTCTATTAGCCATCTGGAAAGCTTTTGGGTAAGTGAGGTGAGAAATTTGCCACCGAATATGAACCTGCTCTATTCATACTGCTATTCAAAACGGCAAGCCCCATGGCCACCGGTCCTTATGTCCAATATCAACCTAAACGGCACTGATCATCCATTAACTACAAAAACAATGACCTCAAAAATTGCAGAAGTCACATAGATGGAAACATATTGCAAGAGCTTGCACCTTCTTTGAAATCTACACTAATACATAGAGAACTGTAAGGAATGCTTTTGAAAGCATTTCATATTTCAAAAGCTGTATTTGCGTCAGCAAAATATGGGGCCGGCATCTGCTGTACTTGAGAGGTATTAACCACATACGTTAACAAGATAGCAGGGTTCTGGGTCCAGCACGGATTTTTGAAAAACAGTTATTTTTACTAATTACATCAGTCTTCACCTGCAATGCCTCTTCCATGAAGTCATGTCTGCAGCGCCAGGGCTCTCGGTGGGACAAGGAGTGTGAAATTCTTGTAGCCTGAGAGAAATTAACACTACCACACGGCACTCAAATACTCAATAAAACTACTTCGGTAGGCCCTGCAGGGTGGAAAGTGTCTTTAAAGTTTTCAGTCGAGCTATTAAAAAGTAGCAATATGTTCATGCATATCGGTGGTGGATACGTGTTTAGAGAAACACCACTGGAACGTCTCTGATCATGACAGTGTCTGACAAGGCACTTGGGAAGCACAGGTGAATCGGATGTTACTTCCGACGCCAAGAACGGCCAAAACACGTAGAAACAATGAGCGTGGAGCTTCTCATTTCAACTGGTCCCTTTCTTTCACCTATTAAAAGCCTATGGGGAAATTCACAGGAGGTCCCTGCACAGCTTTGGGCCATGTAGAAAACGATTCTCCCCGTGTGTTAAACCTGTTTGAAACGCCACTGTCTCCAGGAATGTGCTATGAAAGTAAACAGCCAAATTGAATTATGGGTCAAAAGCCTGCTTGTACCTATGTTACATTAGACGAGTTCCCCCATTCCCGGCTGTCACTGTTCCTGGGGGGCGGCCCGGGCCGCTGGCATGGCTTCCGCCTTCGGTCGAATCGCAAACATGGCTTTTCCGTGTAGCTATGCGGTCCGCTGCCAGCACGGAGATCTTTTGATTCGGACGGGGTACATGTGGTTGAAATCTAAGGCATAGGCCACTGCCAAGCCACAGCTCTGTAATGGAGGCTGGAGCAGGAAAATAAGCCATTGTTCAGCTCTGGGCCCGAGCAGGGAGCATGGTAGATTCGGGGCTCACGGCCGGGGGGTTTAGCATAGCTCTGAGAGCAAAGGCTATTTCTATAACCTCATAGTAAATCCTGACATGAGGAACATTGAGAGGTACCTCAGTCCTTACTTACTTCTTTTAAGGATGATTTACACTTCTGCACAGAATCTACGATGTTGGTGCGCTGTGGGTACGGCATCACCACGCACCTCCCCAGAAATCTAACTATACACGGCTACACGGCTACGTGGCTAATGAGGGCGTAGCTTCTACATGCAAGTATAAATCAGGCTTTAAAGTAAAAGGGTGCCCACTTAAACCCCCCCCCCACCACACACACACAACATCATCAATTTAAAGGGAAGTATGGATCAGTTGATTTGTCTACATCCAGCTTAGAGTGAGTCACTTTCCTAAATGAACAAGGCTCATGGTCATTTCGTAAAATGAAGTGTATTGAAAAGTACACCACGGTAAAAACTAACAATTTTACAGCATGAGAAGGGGGGTTATTTATGAAATTCAGCAAAATTACGGGATTATGCGCAACTGTAATAATGCTGTAGGTGTTATCATTGTTTTCACTGAGCCAAAACATCTGGATTGAATTGTTCCATTAATCAGGAAGTGCTTGGCCATGTAACAGAGCTACTACTTGGGACTGGAGTGAAACTTTGTTTCTTATATACGATGGTATATTGAATAATTATGTCTGTCATGACTAAATGTTTAATGTAATAAAAATTTGTGTCATGTGCAAAAAAATACATTTTAATATGAATCCTGCTTGTGTGAGTTAGTTTTCAGAATGTTCTTAGGAGTATAAAATATTTATACAAGGAGTTAAATAAAATTAAAGACTGCAATTACTGGCAAAGTTGTAGACGTGTCTTTCAAAGTCCATTGTTTTCCCTGAGGTAATGAGGCAGCTTCTGAAATGGACTGTTAACAATGGACCCAGTCATTAAAATCAGCAACAGAACCCATGGAAACACTGGGTGGCCGTACTGAACAGGAACAAATATAGCCACCTAGCCCCGCCCCCCCATCCCCCTACGTTAACATGAAATAGATGCTACCGTCACTCTAGAAGACACAATGTATATGCATTGATTCAATAATGGAAATTGAATAAGGCTGTGGTGCAGAGACACAAATATCTTGTTCTGCAATCCTCTAATGCCAGCACTACCCAGAGAAGATAGAACTCCACAATTTACAGGGAAACCCACAATAATTAACTTTTCTACTTCATATTCATTGATGGCCGCCTTTGACTAAAAAGTCACTCAAAAAAACTCATACTACAGTGGCCTTAAACACCAAAGATCCCAGGACCATATGACACAGTTCTTTATAAATGAGCTGTTAAACAAACCACTATTTCTCTTTAAAAACTAATATAAAAATTTTATATTAAATAAATTGACCCTATTGTTACTAAACTGAGTTTAAAGAAACTGGAAATCGTGTGTCACAAATAATATTGGGAAACAAGTCTTATTTCAGGTTTTTTAATCTGAAGTTTTATCACAATACAAATAAATCATAATCACACATAAAGCCCTTTCTTTTGAGAATCTGGGCAGATTTGATTGCTCTCTCTCTGCCTGCCTCTCAGTTTGAAAGGTCTTAACCAACTTCATCTGTGGATGGCTGGATTGAGAGGGGGAAGCTGTGGTGATAGTTCTCTGCAACCACTGTAAACAAACATTAGATAATAAACAGCAAACTGAAAACATCTGAGATGATTTACATACGCAGAATGAGTCAGACATCAACAGTATTCAATAAATGTCTCTGATGTCTGCTTATATATCCATTTTATTTAGAGTCAGCAGAAAGGTGACAAGCACAACATTGCCAGTCATTCACTGTGAAAGTCTTATACTGATTTTTCATTTACTGATTTTTTGGCAGTTTTATTAATCTTGTGACATTTTGGATAAATGATAAATGTGAATATATACTGTACAAACAGTGGATTGGAAGCATGTATGAAGAGCATGACTGTTTGTGTAACACGATATACTACAGTGCTTTCCATATATCAACATTGTGTGTCAATACAGATAGAAATACAGATTAACTGTATTCGGCATGACATCTCAAAAAACAATCTGATTAAAGATTACCAGTTTCCTAGAGTAAAAGGAAGAGCCAATTGTGAATATTATTATTGTTAATATTATCAAGAAAATCATTAATATGATTATGTCTCCATTCTCCATTCATATTCTAACCTCTTACAGAGATTAATAGACTCTACAATTTCTACAAACCGATGTTTGCTTGCAATTGTAATAGTTACAGGAAGTCTGAAAAGCAGCTAATGAATGTGTTTGACATGCTGAAGCACTTGGATCCAGCTACTTCTGTTCTTTGACTTTTTCTTTCGGACTCAGGAAATTTCCTTTGCTATTGCTGAAACTTTGAGCTATCATACAAAACAGAATGGGAAAAATACATAAGATTATGAAGAGATATCAATGTGGAATTTGGCACCTTTTATTTGGCTTGGTAGCTGTGGTAAAACTGAAGATTCGTTGTTTGTGAATTCTTCAGCAAGCTCTGGGAAAAAAAACTGTCAGCACTGAACACAGATGTTTTTCGGGGGACAGATAACCTCCATGTGCCCATATCACTTGTTCTTCAGTTTTTCAGAACATAGTCCAAAACCTTCCACTTCTTTCGATGGCGTACCGTTCAGCAAGCTGTAGTAACACCCCAAAATATAGCTCAGGAGATAAAGAAGTTTAAGTAATAAGAGTAATAATATCAGTCTACAGCATTGCAATATGTGGACAGCACAAATAGTATCTGGCATTACGCATTTATAAACTGCATACTGTCACATAGCAGTGGGAGAAGGACGACCCAAATGTGGGCTGTCGGGAAGTAAACCCCTCGCAGCAGGGTTTATGTAGGAAACAGGGAGGGTCGCACACGCAGACACAGAACAATGACCGAACACGGAGCACAGGACTAGGAGACGCTGATATACATGACTAACAAAGGAGTAAACAAAGGCAGTTGTGGCTGGTTAATAAGAGGGCAGGGACAAGAGGTAACACTAACGAGCTTCAGGTGCGGCTGGTTAGAAGCCACGCCCCATCAGACAAGCAGGATGGAATTAATTCAAGTGCACCACTGAGCTTATGTTTTTTTCAAAAGAATAAATTGAAATGCTAAATCCTGACCTTCCTTTCATAACATTGATCCCTGCGTTAACAGCACATGTACCCTTGATTGACATACATAGCAATAGGCTAAGGCACAAACAGAAGGGCCTAAAATAGAAGAATTACAGTGACTGTTGAAAACAGCAGCGTCTAGTAATAGGCTGTGATTGCCTTATTAGGCCGATGCCAATGTAAATGTCTTGGTTTGTGAGCACCTTTCTCTGCCTCATAATTACACGGTTTGTCATTTGGCCGACCTTAATATCCACTGAGACTTAATCTTTATGGCTCATTAATACATCCTTAAAGATGTGAGGTTAAATCCGGGTAAAGTACATAGCGGACCAGACACAAACACATAGCTGAATTAATGCTATTGAATAATAATCTGGGTTTTGTGGGCTGGCCATGTTGTAGGATGAGGGACACAGGGACAGTCCGTCTTAGTGCAAAACTAGCTTTCAAGGTAGCCCAACATGACTTCAGCATGAGATGGCATGACAGACCATTGTCACGCCACCAGCGTCAGTGTACCTGGGCACAAGTTCCCAAACTTCATTGGCAGGATGTAGCACAATTGGTCTACAAAAACAGCTATCAACGGGTACAAATCCAGAATCTTCAGTAAGTATTTTGGGTTTTTCGGGCTGGCTGAGAAGACTGCTATATGGTTCAGACAATTTTCACGGTTGTCACAGTGCTTGTGCTGTACATCATAAAAGTCACTGGGCCCCCAAGAAACAAGCACTCAAACATTCAGCCATATTGCTGAGAAGGTAAAGGGAAACTCATTTTAATTACTTTTTTACAGAGATCGGCAAACCACAGCCTATGTTCTTTGAGTCATTTAACTTGTAATTGGATTGCAATTGCCTGTGGGCTAAGCCTGTGTGCCTGTGATCAGAAGGTCGCCAGTTCGAACCCAGCTTCGGCACATCTGCGGGCCCTTCAGCAAGACCTTTAACCCCCAGCTTCCACGGCGCCGCAACAGGTGACTGGCCTTCGCGGACAGCTTACTCTACACAGAGCAAGCTGGGAGAGGCGTGAAGAGAATTTCCCCACGGGGATCAATAAAAGTATCTATTATTATTATTATTATTATTATCACCACATTAATGAGGGGTTTATGCCCTGCAAGGCCCATGGAGTTCTTGAAAGTCTGTGTGAAACTTCCTACTTATACATTAAACCAGGGGTCTCCAACTCCGGTCCTGGAGAGCTACCGTCCAGTAGGTTTTCTATCATACACGGCTTCTGATGAGTCAGTTAAAACCAGGAACAGGTGTGGCTCATCAGAAGCCAAGTAGGATAGAAAACCTACTGGATAGTAGCTCTCCAAGACCGGAGTTGGAGACCCCTGCATTAAACTATTCACTTAACTATCTCAGAATTGCTTGTTTATTTTTCCTCAAATCGTGAATCACTGTATAACTGCCCCTGGTCTTGGCTACTGGCACTCTTGCTGAATGTGCCCAAAATAACTTCTTTTAAAGTGACTGTGGCGGGCCCAGTATTTCTATACATCACCCAGTGCATGCTAGGATGTTAATTGCTTAAGTAACTGAAAAACCACACCTGTGTGGAAGTGTATATTTTCTATCCCTCATTTTCTCAAGTGTATCCTTCACTGGCACTTACATGCGCCTCGCCTGAAAATGACGTTTCACAAATACAGGCAGCCCCGGTTACCACAACGTTAATGACTTCAGGCACGGCAGCTCCCATGTGAAGCGTAGCCATATATGTTATTACCTTAAACTATATAAGATAATTATATAATCAAATAGACAGAGAACTTTAATCGTTTGAATTATCAGAATATTCCTTTATCCATCTGTTAAACAGGTCCCATGTGGCACCATGAGAGGACAATCCCAGACAGTATAGTGTACAAGAGAAAGTGTCACCCTGAATGGCATACCTGCACAATTTAAAGGCACCAGTTCAACCAAACACATGCCTTTAGATCAATGTTTACCAACCTGGTCCAAAAAACTCCATGTTTTTGCTTCCTCCCAGTTCAGGAAACATTGCTCACGACCACAGAAGTACATCCATCATACAACTATCCACAGAAATACACCCACACACAATACAAGCAGAACATACAAACTCCACATACATGCAGAAGAAATATTCAAACCCTACACTACCCATTGAGCCATTAGGCTGCTCTTAACTTTTTACCAGAAAGTTTATGATTTAACCCAAATCAGTGCTAAAATATTAAGTATCAATGGATTACCAGCGATCGCATGATTTCGTAAGATAACAGTTGACGAACAATACAAACGAAAGCTGTGTCTCTTTCTTGTTTTTATGGGAAATAGCATTCATCAGTGCTGTAAGAGAGGACTTTTCCATGTAAGGCTGTGGATCTTGTACGGTGCCTTTCTAATCCAGATAAGTCTAATCCAAAGGCTTGGGAAAATGAGACCACCAACACACCAACTCCCAGCCCTATTACAGCAAATGGCAGTTTGGCACTGACACAACTAACACATTGCCTGCTTAACGTCGGTTCCGAATAAAGGTCTGCTTATAGTCCCATTTTAATTGCCGGCACACACTCCACTGAAAAGCAATCATGCTGCCTTGTTACGCCGACCAAGTCGGCACTGAGTCCTGCGTTCGTAGGCTCCTCACGCGAATGTCGAGGTAAGAAAAAGGTGGGCGCCATGAAACACAAACCAGGCCAAACTGCCAGCTAGCAAAGCTCGACGTATTTTCCCGAAAGAGTCATTTAGCTGGAGGCAGAAACAGGTGAAACAAATAGTGCTGGGTGTAATTTGTAGCTATCTACCACCAAATCATACCAGCGCAGCAGGTAATATAGTGGCTAAAGACATAAGGTGCATAAGTTCTAGAATCTGGTCTTGACTTGGGACTTTTGAAACTCCTGGTAACTTTCATGTGTCGCTTTCACACCGCACAACAGGATCTTTATGCTAAATAAGCATGGGAGACGCAAAAAGTCCGTAGGTTAAACTTTACACAATTCGAAACTGCACCACCACCCCAAAACAATGGAGAATGAACAAGTATGCTACGTGTTAATTATTGGGGGAGGGGTGTGTTTGCAATCAAAATGGAACACAACCTTTTATTTACATTCATACGAGCCGTGACATGTTTATGTTTCATTATTAAATCTGGCTGACAGATCTGTCTTTCGGTCTCACAGGATTAAAAAGGTGTAATGTATTCCACTAATAATCAATGGCAAATTTCACCGCTGGCACAGGTGATATTACACAAAATTATATCGGTTATCGATCAAATTTTTCTACGCGTAAATATGGAGACGCAAGCAAAAGAAATTCATTAAATGTAACTGAAGTACAAAAAAATTCCATCTGCTCAATTTTTGCTCTGCTATTTGCATCTCTTTTCTCCCCACTTCTGTGTTACTTCCAAGTTAGCAGCGATGCTAACTTGTGATCAAACAATCAGCAAGCAATCGCTGTAACTAACTTCCCAGTAGTTTGTGTTCGAAAGAAAAGTACCTAACCTGGAGTAGGTTCTAGAAAAGGGTTCTGGAACTCTGAGGAATTACAATCGGGCGAAGTTCCTGTGGTATGAACAAGTTCCTGTGGTATGAACCCGACACAATTTCCTGATTCTGGAAAAAGATTTGGGTTTCTGAAAAAAGTTCCTGCGGTGTGAAAGCACCTATAGATTTGCAAGTTTGAAGGTTCCTTACCTCAGCCCTTGGCGAAACCCAGAGGTGCCTTCCTACAGTAAGGTTCTTATGAACTGCTCTGCCACAACACACAATCACTTAAAATAAAAGCATTTACATATTTCTGTCATATAGTACCAGTCAAAAGTTTAGACATGCCAAGCCGCCTACAAAGGAGAGCGATAATGTCGCATCACATGATCAGATCAGCCATCTGAGTTTTTGAGGAGTTTGACCAGAGTGTGAAGGAAAACCGGCCAATGGGTGCTCAGCATATATGTGGGACCTCCTTCAGGACAGCTGGAAAAGCATCCCAGGAGGCCACCTCATGGAACTGGCAAAGAGGAGAAAGTAGGGTCAGTCAGTCCCTGGAGTAAGTGGGGTTAAGGGCCTTGCTCAAGAGCCCAATGGCGGGATCACTCTGCTGACCCAGGGATTTGAACCAAACAACCTTCTGAGTCCCAACCCACAGAGCTGCCCCCCAGGGCATAATTCCATATCCTATTTCACTGTTTTGATGTATTTTATTCTGAAATGCAGATAATAGTACAAATAAACCTTTCTATGGGTAGGTGTGTGCAGACATTTGACTGATACTGTACATCTCACCAAATCTATCATGTCAGAAGTCAGCTGACACAGCTTGTAGGATCTTGTATGAAGTAACACTTTCGAAAGCTTTCACTGCATCTGTATTTTCACCCTTTAGCAAGGTTATTTTGTCTACCGTTGACATTACTTGCATATTTTTGATTCTGTTTTGATTTTTCCAAACTTTATATGACCCATAACATATTAAATGCTCCGCCAATATTTTTCAGCCTAGGTCCACTCAGCACTCTGCATGTTGGCCTTCCAATCCAGCTGAGTGCTGGATTCATGAATCCTTGCTGAGATATGGTGGATTATAAGGCTCAGGGTTGGGAAGCACAATGTTATGCTGTCATTATTTAATATCAAATTCCATATCTTATATCTGCTCATGTTTTTTTTTTAGATTATTGATAAAAAAAAAATCCCATAAATACTTTTTCAGTGCAAGCTTCAGGACACTGAGATACTAGTCCATTAAAGAAAAACACAACTACCTGAAAGAAACCCATAGAAACTGCATCTACATGGGGCAGGAATCAAGAGAGATGTACTATTAACCCAAGTGTTATATGATAACTTCATTTTTCAGGTTTATGTTAATTTCTGCCAGGCATATAGACAACATTTCACCAGAATACCCTGTCTGTGCTCCAAATAGCATGGCCATTGTTGTGATATATAGTATATAGCCTGACTATTGGAGCCATATGACACAGAACCTAAGACCTCAGATACTTTAATTTCCATTATTAATATACATGCATCAGTACCATTGCTTTTGATTTATACAAGCTTGAATGTTCTTAATTGTCTATAAATCGGGGACCCTGGTTCATGAGCACAATGGTGGAAGTTAAACAATATCTATATAAATCAGCATAATGAAAAACCAGGAGCGGTGTGGGACATAATTCATTTTTGATGACTGTCAATTCCTGCTTACTCGATAGTGCTTGTTATGCACCGTATCCAGGGCAACACAACCTAAACAAAAAAAGTTCTCATTGTTTATCGGGGGGATTTCTGAAAACGAATAGCTATATTTTTGCCTTCTACCCTTTCCTGGCCCCCATTATAAAATAATTATCCATCTGCATGCTTTCAAACTGTACGCATTTTACGGAAAAGTTAATCTTTGTGATTATGCGGATAATACCCTGATATGGAAAGAATGAATCTTGTCTGTTTTTAATCAATGGTAACGACGAGAGAGATTGTATGAGTGTAAAAAAGGGGGTATGAGTGATTTAGAGGGAAGAATACTGAGATTCAGCACCCAGTGCATACTGTGATGTCATGCTTCTGTAACATAAGAACATAAGAACATAAGAAATTACAAACGAGAGGAGGCCATTCGGCCCATCAAGCTCGTTTGGGGAGAAC
>JAODJU010000014.1:7459942-7478862 GCA_026776725.1 Gnathonemus echidnorhynchus
TTTTCCGAGTTTTTACCGGATGTGACGTAATCTCGGATTCCGAAAATCGGATCCCGAGGCAAATGGAATGCACGATAAAACTAGGATGTATCATAGAAGATATCTATGGCTGCGTCTCAGTGAATTAGTGATGTCACTTCCTGCGTCTCAGTGGACGTGAGCCTCAGTGGATGTCTGCAGCCAGACCCTTCTCCTGCAGCCAGACTCTATTGGAGTGGCGAGGGTCGACTGTATATGCATACAGGCAAGTGATAACTACGAACCATTTTTAAATGAACTAAAACTAGGATGTATCACAGAAGATATCTATGGCTGCGTCTCAGTGGATATGTGATGTCACTTCCTGCGTGTCAGTGGACGTGATGTCACTTCCTGCGTGTCAGTGGACATGATGTCACTTCCTGCGTGTCAGTGGACGTGAGCCTCAGTGGATCTGCAGCCAGACTCTATTGGGTTATAATGCACCAAGATGGCGCAAAAGGGGATCGTTCAATATTATTGCAACCACTCCAGGGCGCCCCCTCGTGGTCTGGTGCCCCCAGACAAATGTAAGGTTTGCAAATTTATGATGTTCCAGTACCACAGATTTCATTTAAAGTAAATTTAATTAATTGATTTGAAGTTTATATTGTCTTATTGTGTTACTATGTACTTCCTCTACATTTTTAGACTTCCTTTGAATATCCAAAGACGTGGTTTATGCATATCGGTGTACCTAAATTGTTTTGTAGTTGTGCTTACATGTGTGCTTGCCTTCTAAAAGCCTGGTTTCCTATCTATCATGTCCTATGTTTTCTGGGATAAGCTCCAGGATTACCCTGACCCAACGCTGCAATAGTGTCTAAGGAAATATAAGTGGATGGATGAATGAATGCATGGGCGTAAATTATGTGATGATTATAACCCCCCAACTCCCACAATACAACCCCCCAATAATCATGTCTCCCCCTAAATGGGTGGAGACCTCAACCTCCCCAATATTCAAACCAAAGTTACACCCTTGGATGGATGGATGGATGGATGGATGGATGTCAATTTCAGTAACTCATAACTCAGAATTATGGAAAAGATAAATGATATTTCTAGGTGGCATGCGGTTAGCCCAACTGCATATGCATGTCTAAAAATTCACATCAAACAGTCAATATAAGAAATAAGCTGCCAATATAAGTGCCGTGGGAAATTGCACCGTGGGCTTTCAAAATGGAAGACAAATTACAAAATAAATCTTGGCGTAACAAACTGCCGATTATATAACCCGACTGACTGTCCCAGTTTATACTGGGCAGGGCACACGCAAAGTCCTACAATCGCTTCACCCACTTTGGGATAAATAGTGGGTCAAAGGCACATATGAAAAGAAAACAGAGAGTGAATGGGAAGAACAGTTACGCTCTGCAATGGAAATATCACGCTGGGATTTTGTGGAAGAGCAACGCAAAGTCAGTACATCCCTTCAGCAAAAATGAAGACTCCAGTAAGCAGCTATAACAACAAAAACAATAGGCTTTCCTTCAAATTTGTGATATTACACACTAAAATTGGGACATAAAACCAGAGGGCAGAAGTTCACCCATTCCACCCAGAGAAATAAATCTAAAATTTAAGGGGGGGGGGGGGTATCTGCGGCTTAAGGGGGCATTATCAATCTTCATTTATAGCACAGTGGCCAAGCACTTTTGCCGCTGACCTGAGGGTTGATAGTTTGAGTTCTAGTCCTTGTGACAGTACTCTTGAGCAAAGCACTAAACCTGAAAAGCTTCAGTGAAAACACTGAGCTGAACAAACAGGAAAGTCCCTTTACATAAAAGCAGCTTCTAAGTATCTCAAGGAAATAAATGAAAGTGAAGGAGAAACATACATCGCTGGCCAAACTGTCCCAGCCTGAATGTCCAGCACTCAAAAGTCTGCCTTTTATTTTCAAATACATGAACGTTGATTCCAAGGCTCCATGACATCGCTCTGGAACAAACTTTTGAGACTTTTTAAACCAACATTTACCTCAGAACCTGACGTTATTTACAAAACACTTTTGACGGATGCTCATTTTAGACCCATCTGAGTGTCCACCATACCATTAAGTTGTTTTGCTGCGGTTGAGAAAGTCTCTATGGCCTCTGTGGAGCCGTCCGGGTTCGAGTCGACACAAAGCCATCAGCCCACGTGACCTTGGGGTATTCTGACAGCAGCAATGCTGACCATCACTGCCTCACAGAGATATTAAATGTGACACTTGGGAGGATTGTGTGCCAGGCCAAAAAAGCAGGGTGTATCGCATGAAATCGTGTACAAGACCACAAGAAAACACTGGAGTTTGTGTTTGTGTTGCTATGTGTGCGCACAAAGCTATGCATAAGCAAAAGTCGCCCGAGGTGGTCAATGTCCTGCATTTTAGACATCTGCAACCAGGAAATTAAATTATAAGTGGAAAAAGGAAAAAAAAATAAATGCAGCATTTGTGACATGAGTAATTTCAGCCTTGAAGCTGATGCAGCAATCTACCGAACACAGACTCATAATTATCTAATGCACGGACTGGGTGTGATAGCCCAAACCTTTCATTGTACTCCGTGACCGCGTGGAATGGCTCAAAAAAAAACTGTTCAAAAACCAAACCAAGGTATCAATGATGTAATTTTCCTCCACGCTGTTCATGGGAGCCTGCAAGCGTGAGTTGTTTGCAGAGAGATCGATGGAACCTTCTGGAAATGTTAGTGTAGCCAGGCCTCCCGTGTTGTCCTTGGCACCACTAAAGTAAACAGCACACTTCTTTTGTGACGACGATGACGGACGCATAAGCAACAGACATAAGCAGCAGAGAAACAGTCTCCATGCAGACTAAATAGAGCTCATCTATTTGGTAAGCTAATATTACTAATGTAGGGAGGACCATCAGTTTTTACATTCTCCAAGGTGTGGTTGAGGAACTATGTGGTGAAACCAAGCTCTCATGTTTACGTTGACATTTTTCTTCACATTTCTGGGCAGCAGTTACCATAAAATTGTCCTTCTATAAATGGGAAACAGTTGAACCCTTTTGTTGCATGTGTGCGGACTCTGGCTGCATCGCGTGTTAGCCCTCTGTCAACAGGCGAGTTAAGATCTTTAAGATATTAATCACGATTCACGGGAGAGACACTGAGAGCACTTAATTGCCACAATTTCCTCTCCGCATTCATTTGGTTTTTTTTTTCCTTTCAAAAAAACTCCCCTGGGTCGACGTCAGCGACAAACAAGGCGAACGGACTGAAAAAAGTTACCGATTCTATTGTTAGCCTGTGAAAAACACAACCGTAAGAGCCTGCAAAGTGTGCTGTAAACACAGCATTATGCTTTTGTTTGATGCTGTTCTAATCTGCTCATAACGTGCACCAAAACATCCCCGATAAAGCTGAGCTTCTCTCACAGCCATATGAGAGTACGGAGGTCCGGAGGACTGGGTGGTCTCGGGAGCTGAAGAAGCAGCAGCCAAGGCTGGTGGCAAGAAGAAGACAAGAAGGCCGCAAACACCAGTGGAGCTATGGAGCCTAGGAGTCCTCAGGGCCACCATCTTGTTCCACTTGCTTTCAGTTTGTTGTCTGTTTTTAATTTATCGCTGGGGTAAATAACAACCCACCGCACAGCTATTAATATTGTACTAGCCAGCTTTGGGGGTGTCCTGGTGCAGGCCAAAGAGAGGTCCTTCCTCTGCTAAGAAATCTGGGAAGAAAACAGTATCGTAAACATCTCCCCTATAGACAGCTGAGAATTAAGATCTGCATTCCATCAGCACAGGGGCAGGATGAGGGCCTGTGCGCATCCTGTCTGGCAGTTGCTGCAGGATCTATGGTCACCCACGTGTTTTGTATAACTTTTCCAGGCCAAGCAGGGCAACAGCTTCCTCGTTCTCTTTCAATCCGCTTCACTGTTGAGGCCTAACAGGACCCCACTTTCTTGTTTTGTTCTACAATTCGCTCCAACTAAGCAATCAATCAGTCTCCCAACCCCTGGAGCTGTGAGGGAGCAAAAACATGGCCTCTCTGGGGCTCCCGAGGACCTGCTTGGGAAACACTATTCCAAACTGGGATTGCTACTTTTGGATATACATTTTATTACATGTTTAAATATAAATTGCTATGACTATCCATCACTTATTTCAGGATTGCGGGGGGTCCGGAGCTTATCCTGGAGGTTATGGGCACAAGGCTGGGAACAACCCAGGATGGGGCGCCAACCCATTAGTTATTTTATGGGTCCCACTGAAATAAAGGTAGCTGATTATGAGAAAGACCTCGGTGTGTATGTTGATGCTTCCATGTCCCATTCTCGCCAGTGTGGGGAAGCAATAAAAAAGGCCAATAGGATGTTGGGTTACATCTCTAGGTGTGTGAAGTTAGTCAAGGGAGGTGATGCTACAATTATAAAATTCCTTGGTAAGATCCCACCTAGAATATTGTGTGCAGGTTTGGTTACCATACCTTTAAAAGGACTTTGCTGTCTTGGAAAGGGTGTAACGTAGGGCTACAAGAATGATTCCTGGTCTTAGAGGAATGTCTTATGAGGAGAGGTCAGCTGAGCTGAATCTGTTCATCCTCAAGCAAAGGAGACTAAGGGGGGACAGGATCCAGGTATATAAGACTTTAACAGGTCTGGATGCTGTTCAACCAAACAATTACTTCAATATTAGTTCAAATACAAGAACTCTTAGCCATAGGTGGAAATTAGCGGGAGAATATTTCAAACTGGATTTGAGAAAGCACTTCTTTACACAGCGTGTAGTTAGAGTATGGGATAGTCTTCCTGTTAGTGTACTGCAAGCTAAAATCTTTGGATCCTTTAAATCAGAGCTAGATAATATTTTAACAACTTGAGCTATTAGTTAAGTTCTCCCCAAACGAGCCTGATGCGCCGAATGGCCTCCTCTCGTTTGTAAATTTCTTATGTTCTTATCTAATTATATCACTAACCAAAGGCTTCATGACAAATAGCTGCAGAATGTAATATGATAATAGAGAACAAATTTGAATGACTATCTAAAATTTTTGCCTTTTGAAAAACCAGCAGAGGTGGACATTTCAGGTCCAGAAAGTAAAAATCCGGACCAGGTCCACCTGGTTTCTACACTCGCAAGCACCAGAACTTAAGCCGCAGACTCAGTGCAGGTGCTGTGAGAGGCCTCTCTCTTTACGGCAGGTTTGACCAGGAACTGGTATGTGTGAGAACTTTGTCCCCCATGTTAGGACCTCTCAAAGGTCACTGTCTAAAGGAAAGGCCATTAAATTCGAAAAACACAGCAGGAAAAGCAAACATGTACCTCCATCTCCCTTGGTTGTGTGATTTAACTATTTATCTATGCATTCATCTACAATCCTGGTCATTGTACAGATGTGGCCTGGATGCACGCATTTAGTACTGATCCGCACCAGGCTATGGAGGATGTGGAAAAGCAAAGGGCCGCCCATTTTTCCTGCAAACATCCACACTGGGATGTTTCCCATTGTACCTCTATTTGTCAGTACAAGATTTCTGACAGTTACATATCCAGAGTCATGAGATCAGACTGCTGAAAACACCGTAACAAAAAGCCCAGAATTCCTCGTGGTGGACTTTCCGAATTAGCTAAGCCTTTGGGAAACAAACGATACTTAAAACCAACAATCCAAAAGCTAAAACACTAAAATGCTAATGCTAAAAACTAAAATGCTTCAATTAGTGGCACTTAACAATGACAGAGCGAATAGGCTACACTTCAGTGGCAGCCTGATAAAAGCCAGGCACGGAAGCTGGCCCAAATTGTTTTTACGGGGTGTGCTGAACTTGCTGACAGAGACGTCATAATAAGTGATTATAACAACAATGGCCAAACGAAAAGGAACGCATCATTTGCCACATGCCGTGCGAGGCCTTGGATAATTCAGCAGAAGCAAACAGAAGTTACGTCGCGTAAAATCAGACCGGGTGGAACGGGAAAAGTAAACCAACAATAAACATCAGAAGGCTCTGCAGAACCAGAAAACCTTTCATCCTACACTTCAAATTTACATTTAGAACACAATCACATTGTTAACTTAAAAAGTTATTATTCTTTGAAAAGCTCTTAAAAAGAGTTTTATATTAAATTTCCACAGAACCCAATAGATGACCATAGAACACTTTACTCTGAAAGTGGCAGTTGATGGAAATTGTTTGATTAACAGTTAACTTGGAACCAGAAACCTCCACATTCGAGGATTACGTAATGCAGGAATAATACCACTGTCCAAATACATCCAATAAGCAATGAATAATATGGAAGGTTGATGAAAAAAGAAACTCAAAGGCAACATGTTGTTAAAGCATTATTCATTATTCTGCGTAATTTATGCCCTTTGTAATTTTTATATATACTTATATATGTATGCTCATGAATAATGTCAAATTGAGGTTAATAGCAGTTAAACCCAACAGTTTCTTTAAATACTTACCTCTCTTAAAAATGAGCAAAGAGTCAACTGTAATGTACATAGAACCCAGCATAATGGGAACAATTAACCAAAACAGAGTCATTGCCTGTCATGAAAACAAAGCTTTCACACTTAACCGTCTTCCTAGCGATAATAAAGGGAGTATTTCCAAAAGTATTTTTTCGTAGTATTGTTGTTGACATATGGGATTAATCAACTCCCCAAAGCAAATTTAGACAATTTGCTCATAAGTAATCCTTTCCAGGCCTTCTCAAAATCCTCAGTATCAGTTTCATTTATGTCCTGGGAAGGACAAATAAAATGGGCCATTTTCCGGTACGAAATCGTGCTCCGCACCGGAACAAAAGGACAAAATTGCTAGCATTTATACAGCTGACCGGTAAATAGCTATCACTTTACCGTCATTGACTTACAATTGCACTGGCCCAGCTAATGTAAAGCACTCACGATCCAGGGCATGAAAGAGATTACACACGGTTGATACTAAAAAAAAGAGATTTATAAGATTTATGAATGGAATAAAAAGCTGGGATCCCACGGATGGTTCCCCCGAGGACCCGGAAGTTTCCGTGGAGGGAAGCTGGCCAAACAGGAAATCTGGAGCCAATCGGATGGCTGTTAGACAAGCAATATTGGTATATCCCATGTTCACCCAACGTTGGCTGTCGCGAGCACGTTCTGAGGTTGGTGCTGTTGCACCTTCCTCGGACCTGTAGTTAAAGAATGAAGAAAGCCAGAGGGCTTCACAAGCAAAGGTATTCTGTCCATACCTCACACTGGGCCCAACACAAAGAACCATATTTTTACAATTTAAAGAACTTCTGCAGACACCGGCGATACGAAAATGTGGACAGAATGATTCAAGCCACAAATAAAAACTGTACTGCATACGACTTGGACTCGAAGTTCAGGTAAATAAAAAGCCCTAAATCACATGGTCCGTACATGTTTGGGACATACATGTGTGGCCCTACAAAATGGTTTATATACCATGAAACCAGAATGAACTGTTCGTCACGTTTCTTTAAAAAATAAAACCTGTTTTATTGTCACCCCTGAATCCCTGAGTGCGATGAGGCTATACAAACAGGAGGATCTTTAGGCACTTTGTGCAGATGAGGTGATGGGGACACCCCCCCCCAGTCCAGCCATGACAGACGGCTTTTGGTCGGGAGCTGTCCAATGGTTATAAATCTCAGTAGAAACGTAACCGGCTCGCAGGAGAAACTGCTCATTCCTGCTCCATAAGTCTTCCTCATTTCCCCATGTCATTATTTTTTACGTCCTTCCGTGATTGCACAAGCAGACTCGACGTGGCCTTGGAGGAGCCGAAGTGCTGTGGGCCTCCCCGCTACACCTCCCCACTGACCGGCCCAGCAGGAGGAGTCTTTCCACAGAAGCAGGAGAACAGGCGTTTGTTGTTATGCGGTCTGTAGTGTCATGTGATCACATACCTTATACATATGGTAATATCATTTGCACATGTAGATAACTACTTCAGACATGATCCTGCATTTTCGATCTTAACTCAAAATAAACACGCTAATGCACAAATGAGCATAACTGTCGTAGCTTTTAATAACCGTTCTGCGTTCTATACAATGTAAACATTTACGACCCTGGGGGTTTTTTGGAGATTCCCTTAGGTAGATGTAGCCTGGTTTGATTGGCATAAAAGAAATAGATTACTAATAAATTACTAATAAGCTTCAGACAACTGCAAGATGGGATAACATGATGGTCAAAATGATAAAAAGGAGAAAAAATAACATTACTTCAAAAATGAAACTCTTGCCTGAAAATATCAATAAATACAGGCAAATATTTGTATAATGTATAAATGTTCGCTGTCAAAAAGAAAGAATACCAATTTGTAACTTTGCTGTACCAAACAGTTTATAAAAGGAATACCATATCGATATATTAAAAAGTTACTCTTTTATAATCAGGTAATAGAATGGCATATTACAGTGCATTTCATGCTCTGATGTTACAGTGTTTTTATTCGTTTAGTTAAACACACTGTACGATAATGTTACAATAACAGTGATGTATGATACTTGTAATAATGATTGCCATATTTAGAAAATTTTCTGAATGATGCATTAGATCTACAGATTTCCAGCATTAAAAATGACACCGGTGTTGTTTCATTAGTTAGGTAGTATCCTTACATACCTCCAGAGTTAAGGGTTGCTGTGTTTTGTTGCACCAGAGGGCAGCCAACCAATGACGTAGAGGTTCCACATTCTTGGCAAAGTCCAACCGCTGAATCGAGGCACTCGGCTCAGAGCTGAACTCTGGGACACCTGGTGAACTTCACAAGTGTGAGTATTAGCCCACTGGCAGTCTAAATGACGCATTACTCTGACAATAGATTGATTCTCCTACTTTTTTTTAGTTTTAAGGGATAATTCCTGCCATTCCAAATTTCAGGGAGGAAGGTTCCCCCAAGCCAAGATGCATATCCTCATTCCTGATACCTTGAACCAACAGAGCCAATTCATCCCATCAACAACACAAACGACCCAGAAAACCTACAGCACCATGTTATCTGTGATTAAACGTGTAACACGATTAAATTCTATTTACGTTTATGTCACGCCAACATGTCTGACCCAAACTTCTTAGCAAGAATTGATCGAAAACAGCATCACAGATGTTAATTACAGTAGCTTTGTCATGTTGTGCAATTACACTGTATTAAAACTGTAAGTGGTGAAAAAAGCCAGTAGACAGTAGTTGCCTAACTTCCCGGGTATGATAACATTACACAGGTCGATAACAGGTGTTTAAGTGTTTCTGGGACCAGTGTTAGGGGTGTTGCAGTGGTGTTCAGGTCAGCCCTGGGTTTGAACAGCCAGGGATAATCAACAGGTCCCCTCTGTGCTTCTGTATCCACTGTGAATCGAGTTGACAGACTGTGCAGGTCTGAGGAGGGACAGAGTTTGTCAGGATTAAGGACAAGAAAGAGACGTAGGAGGTATGACAAAAACATACTGCAACATCTGTTTACATGCAGGAATGTTTCATTTGCTATTTGCACAAGTGCAGACTATTCTGCTGAGGTCAGCGGCCAAACTGGCAACCTACTGATCACTCAGTGGCAAAATCCACTGAGCAACACACCACACCATTATTCAGTAATGAAAAGATTAAGGTTTAAGCTTAAGATTAAAACAACAAAAGGAAAATAATTAGCCTTCAGACTTAAATACTGAGGCGGCCGGCACCTCCCTTACACTGGACAGCGGGCTATTCCATAACCTAGAAACCACACAGCTGAAAACTTGCCACCATCAAGTTTTTATTAGTTGCGATTTGAGGAATTACAAGCATACGTGCCTTCTGCAGTCTAAAAGTGTATTCTGGAAGGAGCACATTAATCTCCTCTGAGGAGCACAGAAATGACCTTTCGGTGACTTGTAAGTGGGGTAAAGAATTCCGAAGGCCATCTTAAACGTAATGGGAAGAGCAATCCCCGTTTGACGTTTATTTCACACTAGCGAGACATCCATGCGCCTTTCAAGTGCTGTCACAAAGGCCCGCTTCTATATTAACAGTCCGCAGTTACATTTTTACGGCCGCTGAGAATTAGCTAGTGGTTTGAATATTACGGCGACAGCTGTGAACTCTGTAAAAGAGTGGGAAAATTCATCTGAAGGCGTCTCGTTTGATCTTTCTCACAGCGTTACTACGTGCTATTGCAGAGAGACGATTAATGTAAGTTGACCATACAAATGATGGCGTGATGGCCGGTGAAACAAAATAACAATTTTGTATTCAGTTCACGAGTCAAGGCCTTTATGTGATGTTTCCACAGGTGTCTCTAGAGAGACAAACAGAGCTACAGACTAACAGCTCGACTTGTATGTTGTCTCTGTGTTTATATGTGTTTCATCCAACAGTTCAAAGGCATGATGTTTGTTTGAATGATTGGTTCTAAATTCCTCTTGTGAATACAAGCATGTGAATACTTACAGGTCGGAATTATTCTCTCTCCTTATGCTTCCCTCTATATTTTTGTAGATCCATCAAACCAGGTCACATGAACATGGTAGCAAGTACAAGCCGAGTGAGTCTCTAATCTCCCATGTTAATATGCTTTTTTTTTTTACACAAAAATTACCTTTTGTCCAGGCCAAATTTAATAAAGGAGAGTCTCCCAGCTCTTACACAGCTTTCCTCTTCCAGGAACAGATACCTCACAATTAATCCAAACTTTCGAAATGAGAGATTTTCAGCCTCTCGGAAACAAAACAGGAAGGATTTCATAATGAAGAGAAATGTTAATTGCCAATGCACTCACTGAGCCTGTCATGGTGGCAGTCAAACATTCACTGTTAATTAGAATCACGCGTTACTTTACACAGACAACAACCTGCATCTGGTAAATGCTGACAAATGCTTCTTGTTTAGAGATTGCTTATTTTGCATTTACTGAACCAGCTGGATTAGTTAAGACCCATATTTTCTTCCCCTAAACAAAAAACTTCTCAAACACAAATATGCGACGGCAAAATCAACAAGCAGCATAAATCTGGCTAAACAAAACTGGCAAACTTTCCCAAACATGCGTCATCTTAATTAGCCCGTTGTGATGAGTCTGATGTTACAGAAATATTATTTTATTGCTCCAATTCCATTTCCAGTTTGACGCCACGACTGTAACCCACGCCTTCCCTATTTTCTGTAAAAACATTCAGCGAGTTGATTTACTACGTACAACCGTGAGAGACCAGGTTGGGGAAAGGCGTTTTCCTCCGGTTAGCCTCCACGGGAAGCAAAAATGGCTGCCAAAGGAGAAGCCATCTTAACGTTTCGGATTTGCTGATTTGTGAGATGGATGCACGGCGCCAAGTGGCGGGAACAAAGTCAGCCCAAGGAAGACCACACAGTCTTGGAAACCAAGCAAGGCGCCGGTTGAAATATTTGCTTCTGTGGTGCTGAAAACCTATGTAAATCTAGCCCAATTAGCTGTCACCCTTTTTTTTATAAGACTAGTAGAATTTGAGACTGATGAAGGACTAACACACCGGTATAAAATGAGACACAGGGGAAAGCTAAGGTATTAAAGGTCCCTTGACATGAGTCATGTTGGAATCTGCATGTATGACATGGTCAGCCATAGCTACTTCCAAAACCCATTCGCCAAAGCTCAAGCCAATGGGATTCGAGATAAACGGCAATGAAATAATTCCTTTATGGCCAGTCAGAGTGAGTCCACGGCTGTTAAAGCAGAGAAGAACCAGGAATTAGCTTTTACCCTTTATCTTTATATCGCCCCTATATATTTTGGCTTTTGATCCAAACCATAAACAGCGAATCAACATGCAGAATTACTGAATATCACGTTCGGCTTGGCTTTTGTCGGAACTAAAATACTTGGACAACGAGAACGTCCACCCAGATGGTTTGATTACATTCATAAAGTAGTCATAAATCACAAATATGTGTTGAATGAATAATAAAATATTCATAGTCGTAAAAATATTTCAGGAATATTTGTCTTTGTTGTATTCCTTTAATGTGGTTATAAAACAGGGGCAGCAATAGCAAAAGTAGTAAAAAAAAAAACACTTTTCATTCAAAAAAATCTTAGTTAATATATATATCAATAACTACTAATTAAAAACTGTCTGAACTGCACACACAAATTTCAGATCATCACATATTAAATGGCAAACATAATAATCTACTGAACATCAGTATTCAGTTTTAGTATTCATACTTATCAGCATGACCCGATTTATTAAACTGTATTTGAGCATGCCCTAAGGTTGTTTCACACTGATTAACATTTATTAATTTTTGTGTTTTTGATGATCAATGTTCTGATTTTGTCCATTTACAAATCATTCCGACATGTAGCAATACAAAACAAAGAGAGGTAATTTCACTCAGAGGCAGGAACTGATGAGGACCGAGAAGAGAAATGTGAACCTTGAAAAGATGCTTACAGAACCATTCCAAGCCAAACATAGCCCGTGCCAGTACTCTGGCCTGGAACGTGTAATTCATCACTGGGACCGAGCTTCGACATTAACATGTTTCTGATGCGTACTTCCAGAGGTGCATGCCTTCTTCTTGGATGTAATTGCAGTCTGCAGTTGTTGACCATGAGAAGATGTGGTCGGAGTTTGCATCTCAGGGCTGGTGACAGCCAGTACCTGAACGGGACCTGATGAACAGGACCGCTGGTTTGCAGTCAGGCGATGCCGCTCTCGTCAGCCAAGTAGCCCCCAGTATATCTCCCCAGTCCCAAAGGAAATGTCACTAATTATGGAAAATCGTCTCTCATTCCTCCCTGGCATCCAGGAGGATCGTAACTGTAGGGCTGTCTTGATTGGTGTCCTTGGTACACGCCAGGTGCTCCGCAGCTAGGAAATAAACAAGAAAGCATCTAACTGCCGTCGACTCTGGCTTTTACAGTGGGGAACTTCTGTGTGCTCATTTTGTCCATCTCACCGGGCTCCAGTCCAGACAGATGTGATGTCCAAATTAATGTTTCTCCAGGGCCTGTGAAAATTACTCCCAAACTATGCCATTACATGCAGTGAGAACACACTGCATGCATACCAGCAGTAAACATCTAAACTGGTCCCGTCTTTATGAGCCGCAGATTCTGTCCGGCCACTGGTCTCCATCAGGCGTGATGAGGAAGCCGTGTGCAAGTCATGTAATTAGAGCGTAATTAGCGTGCACCTGCTTCGCGACTATGCCGTAAGCCCCCCTCCCCTCCGCTGGCAAATGGGCTCGGACATGCAGAGGAAATTGTGGGGGGGTTTCTTTTCGTGTCAGTGAGAGTTTTTGTGTCTCTGCGTGCTGAAGACACTGGGAGGGGTCGATGTGGCAGTCGCATCTGCAACAGATCAGAGACCCCAGTTCATTGGGGGGGGGGGGGGGGGGGGGGGCATCATGCTTTGCTGAACGCGGTTGCCTCTGGGATTCATCCAGCACGCGTTCCTGGCTGCCATCATTGCCTATGTGCGGTGAAAAGCTCACTTAGCGGGGGCGTGTGACCTCTCGTATGTCTGCATGGGTCCAGAAGAGCCTCGGTACAGCTGCAGCATGCAGGGGGTGAAGGCCGGAGACTGGCCTTGAGCTGGCCTGTACCTCTTCTCCACTGGTATATTGGTGCCGCGGCATTTTGGGGGCCTCTGCCCTCTGCTCGTGGCTTTGTGACTCACCACTCTCTCCAGATGGTCTTGAGTCACACAGAACCTGCATCTGCACCGACCCCCTGTAGATGGTCTCCTGGCAACCCTCTGGGGGCTTTTCTCACTGGGTCATATGGCAGTGATGCCATAAAACTGCAACTGCACTGCAGTAAAACGGGATATGCACATGGATGTCACATCTATCTATCTATCTATCTATCTATCTATCTATCTATCTATCTATCTATCTATCTATCTATCTATCTATCTATCTGTTATTCTCATTTACTTTGTTTCCTTATTCCTTTTGCTTCTACCCTCTATTTTATTCCCTCAGTACTTTCTGTTTTGTTTTACTGTTCAATGCTAACTGCCTCATTTTGTTTTGATTGTCTTTATTTTATTGCATAGCATATTGGATATGAGAAATGCACGTTACAAATAAAATGTATAATTATTATTATTGTTGTTGTCATTGTTGTCGTCGCTGTTGTTATTGCTGTTATAAAGTCGTCTTTGGTTTGTCTTTCTGCCCCAAAGGCCCAGACCCCCTGCACTTCCCCAACAACCCGACTCCTTTTACGTTTTTGTACCTGCAAATCTTCCATGACTGAAGCAAAAATGGCTGTTGTATATTCATCTCCCCGAGCTTGTTAGACTTCATGGAGGTAATGAAGTCCCTCCTCGTAAGCCCTCCCATCCTCTTGTCACACGGCTCCATTTGCTGTGCCGATCAAAGCAAGTCTCACAGTCTATTACCCGCGGTTAGCTTCCCCTGAGATGACCCTCCTGCCCCCTCCAGACACTCAGTGACTGCCTCAGATGATCCTGTCCCTAGTCCACAAAACACGGGACAATTCTATGTCATCTCTGGGAATGATCGATCAGCTCCTTGGAATTTCACTCACAGCTTCGTACCATACCAGGTGCATACCATCATTTTTCATTCCGTACATTCAGCCATCATCAGGTCTACGGCATAACTACATTTTTTTCAGAACACCCAAAGGGCAAAAAAATAAATAAGGTTTAATGTGGTCTTCGCACATCATGTGGCAGCATATGATAAATTTGAGGAAAAATCTGCGCTCCGACAAGTGTGCCACTCAAACTTCATTTAGGGGTGAATCTGTCAATAGCCCCCCCCCCTCCCCCGGCAGGTTCCTTGAAGGATTTCTGCATGTAGCACTGAGCAGCACAATAATTGTTATAGCATTTTCATGGAGAACCCCCACCCCCTTCCTCCAGCAAGGGGGCTGGATGCAATTTGCCCCATACCCTGAGCCGTCCTCCTGGACTGCGCTCGCTGGCCATGTGGGAACAATTGAGAAACCACAGTCCAACCCCAGTTCTGGGCACCAGGAGGAATGAATCACTTTCAGCTACACCACAGGCCGACGCAACGGGGGAGACGCTCCAGCAGCGGTGGGCTCCACGCCAAGGCTTCGGAGGTGGGGGCCAGCTTCCTCTGGAGGTCAGAAGGATGTCTCAAAGCCCTGCACACTGTGTCTGGACTCGCGCCTCACGTCTGTCTGAAGCCCACAGATGGGAGTACTGAAGCTTCCAAGGTGCTCATTGGCTGCTTAGAAAGTCTGACCTAAACAGTTCATGGATAGCAGAGCTAAGAATCTTCAACACTAGGGTCATGGGGGGGGCTTTTTCTAGCATCAACAGACACCGGGCTATGGATCCCTGAGTCCTTACATGACCAGTGACGCTTTTGCTATCTTTAGCACACCCAAAAACTGACACACTGCACTACCGACACAATGCGAAATCCACTTCCTGTCCGATTCGCCACGTTTCTCTGTACCACCAGGCCCTAAGGTTGATGCTGTTTGGACATCGGTCAGTCGCCGCCTTCCGTTAACTGGGTTACCTCGCTGATGTGAGGCTGCCGCCAACCAAGCGGTGAATCACATTTCAGAGTTAAGTCCAAATGAAAGTAGTCATTTTTCCCTAATATTTTTTAGCAACACTGACATCTTTACCTCCTACCAGACTTTTCCATCCCTTTTTATCTTTCTTCACCAAAGACATAGGGGACGGTGTGCGTCTCAGTGGGTTAAGCCTGTGTACTCGTGGTTAAGAGGTTGCTGGTTGAAGGCTGCCCTCGGCTGAACAGCTATGTGCCTATTCACCCTTGAGCAAAGGCCTTAATCCCCCAGCTGCTGTGATGTGGCCAACGCTTTGCTGCAACACCAAGCTTCTCTCATGGAGATCAAAATGGGGTAAAGAGAATCCCCCCAGGAATTAATAATGTGTCTCTAGTCCATTAAGACTTAGAAATACTGCAAAAGGAAGATATGTCCACTTCTCTCTCATACCGGATATCCTTTATCAAGTTGTCCCAAAGCTAGAGATGCGGATTAGGCAGTTTGGGGTTTAGTGAACTCAGGTTACAATTTGTCCCACCTCATTGCTTACTCTCCATCACATAAGTTTGGGATTTGCTGTGTCCCCCACCCCAGGTACCCCCGCCTGGTCCCTTTCCCTGACCTTACATTGTTTCCTTCGAGCCGACCCTGAAAGTTCTCTCCTCCTCTCCACCATCCCATTAAACCCATCTCCGCTCCTGTGCCCCGCATAAAATCCCTATCCCTTCCTCCCACGCCCATGTCACGTGGCCTTTTCTCCCATCCATCCTGGAGCAACCGTTGCTCTCCTTTCAAAAACGTGCAGAAATCCTTACTTCACCCCTCTGTTCACTTAGGATCCTTGGGAAATGCTGATATACCAAACGAAACAACAGGGCATGTTTTTACTTAGCGATGGAATTGGAAATCCAGGTCTATTTTTATGGCACAGTCCGTTGTTTTCTGTTGTGAACAGTCAGCAATGGAAACAAAATCATATCATAAACATAATTATTTACTAATGGGAGTGTAGACTGCTTCCAAGCCCTCCTGCTTATTGTTTTGGATCCAAATGGGTCACGGCCACTACCTGATCTAAACCAAGGCTGCAGCTTTTAACAGCGTCATTTAACCTAACTGGGATCGGGATGCTCTTAATGTGAGGATTTGAAACAAATGACGTGCCAGAATGACACGGCTTCCAAAAATTAATTCTGAAGGGTCCAGTCACACAAGGACAAGTTATAAACATTCAGGAGTTGGCTTCTCTCAAACTTATAGTGGTCAACGGTGAATGTATACAAGCATCTGTAAAGTCGGTTTTGAGTTCAACCTAAAAACCTCGGAATGACTGCACTCCTCGTGTGAAAGCCAATCCACGTGAATAAAACGTCTTGCGTTACCTTTTACCTTCTCATTAACGCAGTCCCACTCTGGGTGGGAAGAATGGGCTGGGTGGTTTATCCTAATGCGCCAGTCATCATCTCAGTCCTCCCAAGACAATGCTTTGCGCTAAGTGTGGAAAGAAGACACCACAATGATTACAATAGGAGAAATTAAAGGGCCTGTAATTAGGTTTAGGGTAGTCAAGCTACATAAATCACCATATTTACATTTCGGATCATTTCACGCGGTCTCCCCAGGCGACCCCTCGTGACCTTTGAACAGACGGAGCAATAAATACGGCAAACATGAAACAATAAATTATACAAGAAGCATTAACCTTGGAAGACTAGAGGGCAGGCAGGTTAAAAAGACATCAGCTTTGAATTACTTATTTTGGGGCAAGAATGTGGCGGACAAGAGCTACTGAGTTTCAGGTCCGATTTTTAACTTTTCTGCTCCCCGTAGGGGTCAAAGGTGAATGTTGTTGTAGGAGCATAACAACAACAGATCAGCTGGGTGGAATGTTGAAACTTGGGGCACGAGTGAACAGATTTTTGAAGACGTTGCACCTCTAGTATGATGTCTATATAAACAGTTGACAATAAAAGTAGTATTGAATTTAGGGGAGCTTAAAATAACCCACTGCACAAGTTGTTCTTAGGATCTCATCTTGAAATGGGTAATGAAGCAATCAGGAGGACTGTCATTGTTTTAGGCATGTCAGCATCTGTGGTTTGCGTAAACATGGGTATTTGTATAAATTCGTACAGAAAGTCATCGCTTGGCCTCCTCATGTTTAGAGAAAACAAATTCACTGCAGATTCACTCGGCCTGAATCTGGGCACGTGGTGGATGGGACAAGGCGCTCCACTCCACTGAACCTCCAGGCTTCCCGGATATTTTAACAAGGACATAAAGAGTCAATGAGGAGAGGTTTAGTGCTCATGGGAGTATCATTTACGCAAAATATATTGATATATGTTTATGTATTGATATATGTTTATTGTGTATAGTCTTGTCTGTATTGTGTGCTTACGTCACTGTCAAAGATGAATTTCCATCTGATGTAAATCTGATGGACATTAAAGGAATATTCTATTCTATTCTAAAAAAATGTTCTGAGGGCAGATCAAAAATTATTGGTTCAGAGAGATAACCAATCAGATTGTAGAGAAGGTGAGTCCAAGCAATTAGAGGAGGCGGGACCAACCAATCAGATGTCATGGACCCACTTCCTCTTGCTCACTGTCCGTCAAAGGTTTTCAAACAAAAATTTGTTGCCCAGCATCAATGGAAAGTGCCTGAATTACAACAATATTGCTCAAAAAGTTGCCCCATGTATCATCCCCCTGTGATTAAGTCTTTACTTAAATGGTATTTTCTTCCTAAATGTGAAGTTTTCTCAACGGGCCACTTTCCCCCCAGTGGTCATGTTTATGTTCTAAAGATAAGTGCCACTTCATTTCATCTAAGATGCCCTGTAACAGAGATGCTGTTTGTGAGAAGAACATTACTGACATTACTCTCACCGACCTCTAGGCCAAGATCCTAATACCAGGTCCACATTTCCCAGTAATCCCTTCAGACATATTGGTTCTATTATCAATGTTTTTTGTGTAGTACTAGGTTTTACCTCATCGCCAGTGAAAGTCTCCCAAGAAGGCCTTGGCTCCTTTTTAAATGCCCAAATATTTGTTTTAGTGAAATCAATTTCCCCCGCTGGCTCACTCAGATTATTCGCAGGGCTAAAAATGTCTCCTGTTCAGGCATGCAAGTGTGCATGTTGTTTTGTCCTGCTCTTGGTGTTTTTGAAAAGGCCGGATTCACTTTCAGTGGACCTATATATTACAAGGTTTACGTGTCGCGTCAGCCCCCGTCTTGCGCCACCCGATTACGACGGGTGTCCGTGGCCCCGCCACCTCCCGGGACAGACGCCGATAATAAAACCGGGGGGGGGGGGGCAGTGTTAGGGGACCACACAGGCGTTTGTTCTCAGTGCCATTTGAGAATTGGCGGTCTCTGTTTCATTTAGCCTAGCTCCAGCTACAGGAAGCGGGGGGGGGGGGGGGGGGGCC
>JAODJU010000014.1:7495469-7511234 GCA_026776725.1 Gnathonemus echidnorhynchus
TATATATTAATCCATTATTTATATTGTAGAGCTAAACTACAGTAACACAAGTCCTCTTGCATAAAATTAGCAAGTCAATCCACCTGCATATTAACCTTGTTAGAATTCACCATTATCCACAGAGATGGAATGCAAACTAAAACATCAAAGACATATTTACCGATTCTGATTCCCGAAAAGATACCCCAGGACTCCTCCGGTCCCCAATCCAGACCAAAACCCATAACCAGAATTCGAGCTGGGTCTGGTACTTCCAGGTCTGGTGAATTCCTCCCTGAAGCCGTACTGACTTTCAGATCCCGGATAGCTAGCATGGCCACCAGACTGTGAAGAGGAACCTAAAGAGGCACATATTTTTAATATTTTGAGTGACTTGATCATTTAGCAAAAAAAAAAAGACACAGTTGCCTATATAACTACTTCCTGAATGTTCTGGCACTGACCTACTCTGAAACTAAAACATTATGCAAATGCTCACTTGAATTTGAAGACCCATATAATCAGACCAATTCTTAATGCTGACCTTGGGAAATAAGGGTGTTTATCCATACTAAGAACACAAAGATTGTACTTGTGATCTTGGCAAGACTGGTCTTGCTAACTTGCCTCCCAAGAACGAACTTGGGATGCAAAGAATCACGGGACTGGTTCTGTTTCAGCGAGGATGCAACCGTACTTTCTGTTCTGAGTACTGGGCATCGGCAAAGGAAGATGACACAGGTATATTAGGACACAAGTACGTTCAAGTACACGTACTGCAAAACACCCTTAGTCTCACCTTAAGGTGGGCAAAACTCAGGAAAATAAAAAAATAAAAAAAGGTCACGTGACCATGTACCTGAGTAGTCAGGTTTAAATCCTGCAGGGGGGGGGCCCGTGTGGGAGGCTCCGCTCGGGAATCCAGCATCATCAGGGAAGCGGTCCTGGTTGTGCGTGGGACCACACAGGAACATCTTGTACACGCCATAAGCCAGGAGGAGCAATAGGCCTACCACGATCAGACCACCCATGTCGCCCCCGGAGGAGCTCTGATGGAAGCCGCCTCCTCCCTGTTGCTGCCGTTGGCCGTCGTAGGCATCCCTGAAGAAGCTGGAGGAGAAGCCAGCGAAGCCATCAAAGGCCCCAGAGCCCCGGGAGCCATAGCCCCCCTGCCGGTTTTGCCCTGCCAGCTCCAGGGTGTACTCCAACCCGCAGGAGCCCTTCAGGATGTAGGGGTCATCAGGGTGGTTGAATCCCTCACAGCTCACCTCTACCTTTCCAAAGCGGTATGCATTGTCCATGTCAGTCTTGCACTCCCACTGGAAGGAAATGCGTTAAAAATAAATTAAAAAAAAAACGTGACAGTGTTGCACAACTTATCCATATAGCATCTTATACTTGCCCAGTCAGTATCTTCTGCATCTAGCATCTAATTAAACCTGCTCAAGTGCGCACTTCATATTGTATATACACACTTTACTGCATAAGTAAGCATGCCCATTTCGACCACAAACCAAGAGTGTAAACTTAAGCAGCACACTGGAAGTAGGGTTGAACCATGCAGCCTAGCAGCTAAGGGGCACACGCACCTGAACATCGACGCCATCCCAGCCTTTGTTCTGGCACTGAACCACCTCCGGAATGAAGGCGCCGCAGCCGGCCGAGCCGCCAACGCACTGCAGCTGGAGGACGGGGCTTGTGCGTCGGGCAGTGGTGTAGCGGCCCCTGTACAGAGTGAGCGCCTGCACGTCCCGGAGGAGAACGCTGCCTGGAATAAGGAGAGGCGGGAGGTAAGGTGATGCAAGGAAGGACACGCATCATTTCGGTACTATAATCCGGACTATACCTATACCGGCGCTATTACGACGAATAACAAGCACAATAATCACAACAGCAACAGTAATAATGTTCATTGCTGAACATCACACCTGTGTTTTAAATGTTTTGGTATATAAGTGAAACTGATCAATAAGTCATTCCTGCATCTTTTAAAAAGCCGCAATCGGGATATTGTCGCTTACAGATAATGCCAGACTTGTAAAGAACACACCGAATGGGCCTAAACGACAGTACGACTCCTGTGTAGATGTCTTGGCGATCTGACATGTGAAATAAAATGAAAACGCACGAACCTCCGTCATTCCAACTTTCTATTTGCCGAAAGAAGAGAAACTGCAGGAACACTGCAAATACAAGAGCCGCCATTGATCTTCGATACAATACCAATCTACCAAATGTACTGATCAGCTTGCTACCTAACAACCAGTAACGTGAAAAAGTGTTTTGTTTATGCAATAAAGTCCACTTATGTTGCTTCTGCTTTCATCATATCCACGTCACTCTTCCGGTTGCCCTCCCAACGAACAAGGCATTTCCGTGTATTTAACGTATACTTCCTGTACACAATCGCTTTCATCACGAACGATTTTTTTTTAGCCTCTTTCCACCCAAGGTTTAAGCCGTGGACATGTGCATCTTTACTCGGCAAAAAGAGCAAAGCCGAAGTTGCAAAACCGCAAAGTTGTAACAAAACCGCAAAGCTGTAACAAAGTATCCACAGTACTCTCGCAAGCGCATGCGCACCAGACAGGCCGTAAATCGAAAGCACACTGTTGTCTTTATGAAGAGTCTGTGGGCGCGTCGGGGGTTAATACGACTGACCCTCTGCAGAAATGGCCGGGATTAAAGGTAAGAGTTATGCGTACTGACTTAATGGTAAGTCTAGGAAACAGATGTTTTTTAAGGCCACACTGGTGTTGTTTTCTAGTGTGGATGATGTTTATAGTAGAATTGATATTAGCTAGCTCTGTTATATCTGCTTGTCAAAAACGGGACAGGGGCAGGCTCTGACGTTGGTTTGTTTTGTTTATTTGTATTTTATTATTTACGCAGTACAGTAGGCTGAAACAACTGAAGACTTACCTATTATTTGCAATTATGAAGCCATGCCAGATATATGTAAATGTACTCCAGTACCGGCCGTGAAAGCTGGTTAACTAAACACAAAGAGTACAGATCGACCATGGTGTCGTGATCCCAGCAGCATGAGAAACGGCTTTAATGGGTTATTAATTTGATCGCCACATGTAACCTGGGTAGCTGACAGTGATGTAATCGAGCGTATAGAATGCCATTAATGATATGTTTGTATGTATTCATTTACAGGAACACTTGTCTGAGTCTGAGGGTTGTCGCCTTGGTCTTTTCCAGTTGTTTATGTATTTTTACTGCTACGTCTCAGTCATGCATGATGAATCAAGTGATCCGTCACATGTGATTGCTCGCTTAGTACGAGTTAGGCTCCCTGCTTTAGCGAGTGAACATTTGGGACACAATGTAAACTGTGTTATTCCCTCGAGGTGTGAGCTCACAATGCGTGTGCATGCCCATAAGGCTTCGCGCTTGTAATGTTTCCACTTACTGGGTATATTTCCCAAATATCTTTCTTTGGTATTACATTTTCCGCTGCTTTTTCAGTTTTTGTTGAGGATATTATGTGGCATATTTCTGTGTTTGTACCATACGTGCATTAGCTCCGCCAATCAAGTACCAGTATAAATGATTGAAGCACTTAAACTTCAGCTACCTCTATAAATCTATATATCAGAATGTTATGTTAAGTATGTATGGTTTTAAATGAAGTATTTTAAAATAGCTATTTTCACTGCTTTCATATTAAATCATATTAACGCCTCTTTAAAATGTCTATGATGAATTTTTGCACTGAACTGGACTCTCCACTATAAATATGTTGCCCGTTCCCTGTTTCTTGGTAGCTCTCATCAGCCTGTCCTTTGGAGGAGCCATTGGACTGATGTTCCTCATGTTGGGATGTGCACTTCCAGAGTATAAGTAAGTGTTAAATATTTCAACTTTGTGTTTGGTAGCTTTATTGTGACAGTGATCTCTAGAAGTTCTGCTTTAGTTTTATCTCATGGCCTACGTAGAGACTATGCATTTGTCCCACCATAAGAACATAAAATAAATGTTGTTTTGCAGTTGGAAATCTAGCAATTAAGTTATGTGGAATATTTTTAAGATAAAAAATCCAGGAATTGTTCTTTGTTTGTGTGTGTGTTGCTGATGCATGATGGGTAACGTAGTCTTTTCCTAACTTGACTGCATGTCTCTCTCTCTCTCTCTCCCCCAGTAAGTACTGGCCCTTGTTTGTCCTCTTTTTCTACATCCTGTCTCCTATCCCATACTGCATCTCACGGAGGGTTGTGGATGACATGGATGCAGCCAGCAGTGCTTGCAAAGAGCTGGCCATTTTCCTCACGACAGGAATAGTGGTTTCTGCCTTTGGCCTGCCAATTATTTTTGCAAGATCTACAGTGGTAAATGAATATTCTTTCATTCTTGGAAATTCTTTAAAATTCTGTGTGTTCCCACAGGGGAAATTTCTGTATACTTACATTTATTTACCAGAAAAGAGGTAGGGAAATAATTAATTATTATTCTTTTGACCTTAAGTTCAGTTTCTAATAAATATACTGATATATATACATTTTGGTTACATAGTTTCCCATAATAGAGTAATGAAGTGTGTGCCACATTTGGGCTAGGTAATTAATCAAACTTTTATTTTAGTTATGATTTTCCAATGATTATCAAAACGAAATAATCAAGATAAAACATATTTTGCTGCATTTAATTTTGCAGTGATGCTCCTGTTTTGTCTTGTGTTATAAATCCAGCACCCCCCTTTCCAACCCCTTATTATTTATTTAATTGAATTACATTTAGAATTCAAGGGAATCCACTGTTAAAAAAACAAGTTTTTTTTTTTTATTTTTTAAAAAGGCAATAAACACATGATATTTCCAAAGTCAGTCAGTAATCGTGTTAAATAGTTGTCATCTCAATATTGACCAAAATAATTGTGATTGTGATTTTTGCCATGATGGAGCACATTTGAACATTTTCTGTGTCTTGTTGCAGATTGAGTGGGGCGCATGTGCGCTGGTGTTAACAGGAAACACCATCATCTATGTAACGATTCTGGGCTTCTTCCTGGTCTTTGGGTCCAATGACGAGTTCAGCTGGCAGCAGTGGTAAAAGTTACATGCGTAGCAGAAACCTCGCAAGTTTGGAATATGTACTTTTTGTAAAGATTATTATTTTTGTTATTAAATTAACCAGCCATCCGTAATGCACAGAAGATCAGTGCAATAACCTGCATCTGCTTAAATGTCACTCAGAATCCCCAAAAAAGATTCTTATTTCTGACAGCTGTGGTATTTGGGGATATTTAAATTTCTGTGTTTTACACGTGATGAACATAAAGAGAAATTCAGGTTCACAAGTCACAAATGTTTGTCTGGCTAGTGCCTCAGGATGGCAGTATGACGTTATGCCTATTAACTTATTACTAAGTTGAAGAGCTTTATATTCGAAGGCAGGTAATGACAGTAATCCAGATGTGTGGTATTCTGTGTAAATGCCCCTCCCTTTTCTGTGAGGAAGGTGCTTTAATGCTTCAATCAAAGCAACAAAAAGGCTAAAATATAGATTTTATTTGAAGTGCTGTTTCCTTTTCCGTATGTTTATTGTCCTGGGGATCTGCAGTATTATGCAATAGATGTGGACGGTCTAATGATAATGTTTTATCCATGCATGTTCTTCTGTAAACTGCAGATTTGTTGAGGGTGGGGATATTGGTCAATTAATATTTTAAAATATTCAGTGTGATTTATGATATGTGTACTTGGAAGGAAAATGAAGTATAGCGGTCACTTTTGTATGCGGTTAATACTGATAAAATGCATTCCGGTGTTCTGTAAAAGTCTTGTTTAATCACTTTATAGTTTCACCCACATTAAATCCATTTCTCAGAAAAGCAGTGATGCCAGGTGGTGTACAGCATAAAATTGCACAGCACTTGAGCTTAATTGTTGTCATTTTATTATTATTTTTTTTATTATTTCTGACAAGGTTGGGTGTGTACCACTGGTTCAAGACTGCTAAGCCTACTGAGCTCCAGGACTGGAAACATTTTTGAGTCATGGCCTCTTCCGGCCTGTGGTATGTTTCATGATGCAGGATTTCTTGCTTAGCCAGATAGCTTGTTAGATTTAAGGTAGTCTGGGCTAAATGGACTATACATTTGTTCACGTACAACTACCCCAGGCTGCTTTAAATCCGAAAAGTTATCTGGCTAAGAAAGGAATCCTGCCTTGTGAAACAGGCCCCTGAACTCTAATGGATAATACTTGATTTGCATCTTGTAAAATTCTTTCAATGTTTTCAAGTTCTGGTGGTTTTTCTGTGAGTTCTGAGATTAGGATGTGTTGGAAAGTTAATCTTAGAATATATTTCAAAGCACTGACATGAATCTTGCAACCATTTTCTTTTTTAACTTGTCTGTGTTGAGTTGTATTTGTCTGTCCATAGATTATTTGTATTAAATCCTACCAGATGATGCAGTTTGCATCATGTTAGTTTTATGTTGTTTTATGTTGTCTCATTCCTGATGACCATTATGCTTTTACTATAAATATGTTATAAATATTTTGCTTAAGATTCAAAAAGACTTTGGACTTGTATTGTAACAAATAAACATCAAACAAATTTTACCATGGTAAACAAAATTGATTTGGCTTGTATTTCAACTAGAATAAATACATATGTCATGTTACACAATAAGGACTTTAAGGTTTATACTGCTCAAAAACAATATGGATACAGATTATAAATGTGACTAGAGATTATGGACAGATAGGCAAAATGCAAATACCCTGAACAAAATTCCTTGTAATTTTGCCTCTTTTGACATATACTGATAATTTTGTAATGCATAATAAGAATTCTCCTTTTTATTTTGAATTTTAAATGTGCTATAAAATTATGGTGTTAAATCTTAATAGGAATGGTGTTATTTTAGAATTTGCAGAGTTTTTTGTAGTATAATTTACTAAATGATCTTTGCAGAGTTTAATGTTTTGTGTGTGTATATTGAGTATCCAGGATGCCTGTTGCCCTCTACTCATAGGGAAAACTACAGGCCAACACCTTGACCTTGTATTGGATAAAATGCTTTTCTTTAGCATTAAGCCTGACAGAGTATTTTTGTATATGCACCTTTCATACAGGGTCACTGAGAGACAGTTGTCCATCATAGGATGCATGGACCACAGAAAGGGAAACACTCTGGTGTGGGATGCCAGCACAGGGCACAGACAGCTAGGCATTAGAACCAATCAGGTTACCAGTTTTTAAGTTGTGTGTTTTTCTACAGTGGGAATGAAACTGCAGCACCTTGAGTAAACATGCACGATCAGTGTTGGGCACTTCAGGTCCGGAAACTACAAATTCAGACCACATTTTGTTTCTACCTACCAGGAGAGTATTCTGTGACAATTTATGCTCAGCTGGTTGGTAAAAACAAAATCTTGGTCTGGATTTGTAGTTTCCGGACCTGAAATACCCAGCACTGCACAAAATGCAGAGCACATGCAAATTCCACAAACAGTGCAAGGGTGGTATTCAAACCTCAACTCCCACAATATTATTATTACCTATCCATCCTCTCTTAGTATTGGTCGCAAGGGGCGCTGGAGCCCGTTTCAAGGAGCACAGAACAAACGACAAGCTCTCAAGGAAAGTTGCGAATGGACCACAAGTAATCCCAGAATTCCCGAGTTTAGCCCGGAAGTATATTAGCGGTCTCCCAAGAGCTCATGTGCGGAGAAGATGGCGAGCGGTGGAGTGTCAGTGCCTGCGCTGTGGACTGAAGTGAACCGTTACGGACAGAATGGCGATTATACGCGGGCTCTCAAATCTGTCAATAAAAGTAATCCTTTTTTTACAATGATGTTAATCACGCCGCTTCGCGCTTAGCTAAACAGTGTGACAGGTTATGAATGTGTTATGTCTTCTAAGCTGGGTAGCTTAAATGCTAATATCCTGCGGTTAGTTTTTATATATCGACCCCATTTTGAAAACGTTTAACAATCCATCTAGCACTATTTATGTGTTCGCCACTACTTTTCCCAATAATAAAACGTAATAGGTCCTATGTCGGTTTGTTTTAGGTTATAACTAGACGGAGGGTCTGTTGCTCCTGAATGATTACGTGTCCTATTCCGTTGCATTAACAGTTCATGATTTCCATTATACGTCGATATAAAAGTTTAAGGGTGGGCTGATAGTTATCTGTTTTAAATGTACTGTTTGCCGCCTTACCTAAACAAGTTAAAATATTAATTTTTTTATTTCATTGAATTAATACGCCTTTCCCTTCCAGTCCTTCAGGAATGTAAAGACGATGTCACTGCTCTACATTGTAAAATAGTTTGCCTTATACAGAACGGCAGCTTTAAAGAGGCACTGAATGTCATCAACACTCACACAAAGGTCCTTAGCAGGTAAGCTGGCTAAGTTGAGCCTGCCTACATACATTAAAACTTATAAGGTGAAATCTTTACAGCACATGCTTTCCCAGGCCATGCATAGCTGTTACTCTCAGGTTCCTTGATTTGCATTGCGTTGATGTAAAACCCCTGTTTCCCCAGTGATGTCATCGCTTTTGAGAAGGCATACTGTGAGTACCGGCTGAATCGTGTTGAAAACGCTTTAAAGACAATCGAAAGCGCCACCCAGCAAACGGACAAACTGAAGGAACTTTATGGCCAAGTGGTAAGTGGGCCGCTACTTTCTTACATGACTGAACCCAAAGACCCCACTGAAGTCTACCTTCGGTGTCGTTAGATATGTGGACGGTTTCAGTGCTCAAAGGACCAAAATATTTAGGACGTCAGATATACTCGTCAAGTTCTGACAGGATTATGTCTGGAACAATCTATGAGGTAAAATTATGGAAATAACTGGTAGTCATCGCATCAGGGGTAGAGGGGTAACTACCAGATGATTACATGTTCTTTAAGGACATGTACGTCTTAGGGACTGTGTCTGAAGCAGACTGATTGGCAGTTAGTCCTACAACGCTGATGCGTGACTGTTTTATGGCTGGTCACCTGACCTGCAGTGTTCCCCTCTCTTCAGTTATATAGGTTGGAGCGCTACACCGAGTGCCAGGCGGTGTACCGGGACCTCATCCGTAATTCCCAGGACGAGTACGAGGAAGAGCGCAAGACCAACTTGTCCGCTGTGGCGGCCGCCCTGAGTACCTGGGAGAAGGCGATTCCGGTGGGTTCTCTGTCACAACTTGGGTTACAAAAGGGTGGAAACTTTCCAGAAACTTTCCATTCCATGGGAAGTTAAACTGGGGAACTTTGGAAGTGTTCCAAGTTGGAAACTTTCCATGGGAATTAATGGGGAATATATAGGAATTAACGGGAAAATTCCCAGAATTTTGCAACCCTAGGTACACCTACTACCTCTTTTGCTAGTGGTTTAGCCATTCAGTTATCTTGGCATTTGTGTTTTATCACCAACGTGCTAAGCCCGTTTGCACCTGGGCTTGCTTTTCCTGTACACGGGCAGCTTTGCCTGTGCTGGGTTGTTCTGTCTCTTACACAATTCTTCTTTGCTTCTGTGCTCCAACATGGCAACAGAAGACAACACTGCTGCCACCAATGAGACAAGTCTGTTTATCTTTTTTGGTGGAAGGAGAAAAGGCATATAAAATGGCACTATTTAGCTCCGTTCAAGAATCGAAGAGCTCTTCTAGCACAGCACTGTACTAAATAGTCAATGCGCAGTTGTACTATTTTTAGAAACAAGAGAGGCCTTCATAACATATTTACGTAAATGCAAATATGACTTCAAGCTGCATTTGATTTATTCCTGTTTCACTGGGAATCACTAACAATGTGATGTGTTAAGATTTGTTAGCTATGACGTATCTATTAAAAGGCAAAAGAAATCACTTGAGCAGAGCTGCTGCTCTTTCAGGAGGACCTCGGGCTGTCAGAGATCACTTATGAGCTGTGCTACAACTCTGCCTGCACTCTGATTGGCCAAGGCCGTCTCGAGGAAGCCATGAAAAAACTGAGAAAAGCAGAGGGTAAGGGTCCCCTGGGGACGATTCTGTTCTTATGTAATATGTTTTTGCTGGGCTTCTTCATTATGCTGACCAGGTTGTTATTACTTGTTTCAGAGCTTTGTCGGGTGTCTTTGTCAGAGGATTCTGTAAGTCCGTCTCTTTCTCATTTAGCAAACCCCTGATATCCCATGATTCACGTGGCAAAGCAAATCATAATGACACCAACATAACCTTCAAATAAAATTACCAATCTGTATAATTATCAAATTACGAAGCAAATTTCTACATTTATTTTAATTCTGAATCAAGCACTATCTTCAGAAAGGATGTCAGCAGTTAATGGTTCTATAATTACACTTTGATGGGGCCAGCAGATATGAATGTGTTCTTATTCTGTCTCGTGTCATCGCTCAGGACATGACAGAGGAGGACATTGACTTGGAGCTGGCCATCATCCACTCGCAGATGGCTTACATCATGCAGCTGGAGGGACGGACTGAGGACGCCCTGCAGCTCTACAATCAAGTCATCAAGTTAAAGTGCGTCTGTGGCACGTGGACAGAGTGGGGGGGTGACCTTCAGACATTAATTGGCGAATTAGTGTGCTGAACCGTGAAATATGTAACGAGCCAGCCTGGACCTTTAAAGTTGTAAATGACAAGTTAGCACTTTTGCTTAACTTTTTGCTTAACACTGCTTAGCACTTTTTGCTTAACACTGTTTATGTTAATTACTGTATGTTACTAACAGTACTTGAATCTGTATGATTATTGTATAATTCGGTCTTGTTTCCTGGGTTTGGCTCTAGGGTGCAAAGCCCAGGAGAGTTTGTTTTAAATGCTTAAAGACTGCGTTAATTTACTGGTTAGTTTACTGGACTGCGTGAAGTAGGACACACTACTAGAAAGCGGATTGCACTCTGCAGCATCTCTCTTTGTTTTTGCTGGCAGGCCGTCAGACGTGGGATTATTGGCAGTGACGGCCAACAACATCATCACAATAAATAAGGTGAGCAGAAACATGTTGTGCATCGGGCTCCCCATGCTGCGTGATGGGTATCAGACATCTGTGCTGTTCGTGGATCTGATTTGCACCCACAGCACTAAACCTGGGCTCTGCTAAATCTTGGGACAAACCACCCTTTTGATGGTTCCAGGACCAGAATGTGTTTGATTCCAAGAAAAAGGTGAAGCTGACCAACGCCGAGGGTGTGGAGCACAAACTGGCCAAGACGCAGCTACAAGCAATCGAGTTCAACAAGGCCTTGCTGGCCATGTACACTAACCAGGTACTCCTTGCTCAGAAGGTCGCTGGTTCAAATCCAATGGAAGGCTGAGTGATTTCACTGTTGGTCCTTCGAGCAAGGCCTTGTTTTCTACAGGGACTGTCTGACCATGCTTTCAGATTCTCACTTGCATGTCGCGTTGGAGAAAAGCTTCTGTTAAATAATTGTAATGTAAGCAAACGTAAGCCACAATTTAACAGCTCTGTATTATCTTGATTGGTCATCTTGAAACATATTATCATACTGATCATACTGTTGTGAGTAACTGTCTCCCATCTGGTCACAAACGGGGGGGGGGGCGGCGAATCTCAATAGCAAGAACGCAAAGATCATACTTGTGGTCTTGGCAAGAGCAATCTCGCTAACTTGCCATCCAAGAATGAACTTGGGATGCAGTGAATCATGGGATTGGTCTCGTTTGGCGAAGATGCAACCGATGTATCCTTGATATTTGGAAAAGAGCAAGACCAGCATCCGGGGATTTTTACCATCCTGACGTACTTGTATTGCTTAGTATTGCAACTGGTCTTCGGCAATGGAAGATGACGTAAAACGCGTACATGAGAACACAAGTACGGTCAAGTAAACGTTGAGATTCAACCAAGCTTTTTTCCCCAGCCTCTCCAATGGGGCTTTTCCACTGTCACCAAGAACTAAGCTGTACCCGTGCTGATATGGCCTTATTAGGCAGCCATTTATCTGACCAATTAGAGTACTATAGAATAGCTAAATGGAATGATTACTTAATGCAAATTTACGCACACAAATGCTAATTCCATTAGCGCTTGATGCTAACATAAGACGGCGATTCTCATAGTCATGCTAGCGGAGATTTGCACATAGTAAATCATGATATTTACCATGCAAACAACAAATGAGCGTCTCTTCATTTTACGTCACTGTCGCTCCCCAAACCCAGCAACGCCTTTACCGAGCCAGCCCTTTTGCAGTGGAAAACCAAAGTGAGCTGGAACCGCACTGTAACTAGTCTGTCTTCGGAGTATGGCTTGGTTCCTGTATGCCAGTGGAAAAGCTTCACAAGTCCCTCATCCTGTCCGCTTTCTGTTTCCCGTTTCCCCCACAGGCTGACCAGTGTCGAAAGCTGGCTTCCAGCCTCCAGTCACAGAACCCAGGCCACCCGCGGCCGGTGCTGATCCAGGTGGCCCAGCTGTGTAGAGAGAAGCAGCACTCCAAGGCCATAGAGCTGCTCCAGGTACTGACGCTTACAGCTTCCTCTAAGAAACGCACAAGGGGTCCCAACATCACTGATGCCCTCCAATTCCCAGTTATTCTATTATCTGGGTATACAGTCTTCTCTTACACTGCACTGTGTAGGCAGGTAAATGATGAATCAGACTGGTAGTATTGTCCAGCTCCAGCTGTGATGGGAATTCTGCAGACTAAAAACACAGCTCAGATGAATTATATTTTGTATATTTTGTAATTTTTTGTATATTTTGTAATATTTTTCTATATTGTTCTTATACCGTTATCTTGCTGATCCTATGGATCCTGTTATTCCGTCTTTTTTCTTTTCAACTGCTGCTGTTTCGAAAGAATTTCCCCATTGTGGGATTAATAAAGTCAATCTAATCTAATCTAATCTAATGACTCAGCAATGCCCCCGGTGGCAGACTGTGGGAGTGATTGTTTGCTTGTGTGTCCTGTGATGGATTGCTGTCCTGTTCAGAGTGCACCTAGCCTCACTCTCTCTTCATGTCAGGGTGGCCTCTGGGTAACCGTCTGTCAACTGCTTTTGCTGACATTTTTTTAACATTTGCTACAGCAATTCTCAGAGAAGCACCCCAAGAGTGCGTCTGGAATCAAACTGACCATGGCACAGCTATACCTGACTCAAGGTACCTGTGATCCTCTGCTTTTTCATGCTCTTTGTGTAAGATGTGACCCTTATGGTAGGATCACCACTGGTGCCATGAGAGCCGTGGAAATCAAATGTAGAACTTGAGAACTAACATTAGCCTTAAAACACTTTGCTTAGGTGACTCAAAGTAAACTAATGGTATAAGAGTTTGTTTAAAGCGGTTAAGAATAAACCATCTGTTTGTTTAGGCCATGTTACAAAAGCATGTGACATTCTGAGGTCAATAGAAGACTTTAGATACAAGCCAGGAATGGTAAGTATTAATTTATTGACGTATGTGTATTTACTTATCTATTACTATTTATTTTTTTATTGATATCCATTGTTGATTCTGCCAATCATACAATCGATACAGTGTTCTTAGTTCGGTATTTCATTTGTTACAGATCTCTGCTTTGGTTACGATGTACAGCCACGAAGAAGACATCGACAGTGCTATTGACGTCTTAAGCCAAGCTATTCAGTACTACCAGAGAGAACAGGTGTGCTGGGAGAGACTCTAATGGGCCTGAGGGTTCTTGCAGTAGTGTAAATGTGATGCTGATTTGATGGCTAAAGTTTAACCCGAATCCTAACCCTCCTGCACCCCAGCCGGGCTCATCTGCTCACTTGTCTCTGGTCCGCGAAGCTGCTAATTTCAAGCTGAGGTACGGAAGGAAGAAAGAAGCCATTAGCGACCTGGAGCAGCTGTGGAAGTAAGTCCCTGTCTGCCAGCATGACATTCTACCCTGCCTGCTACGCTGCTCCATTTATTCCGTGGGATTGGGGGTGTTATTACCTTTTATGGCTAATTGTTGTTCATTGGGCTACTGTGGAGCAACTTCAGCTTAAATTTCCTTTTTTTTTTCTTTCTCTACAGACAGAACAAAAAAGACATCCACAACTTGGCTCAGCTTATCTCTGCCTATTCTTTGGTTGATCAAGAAAAGGCTAAATCGCATCCTTTGCTGTGTCTTCCATTGCGTTCCCCTCTGAATAAGATCATGTATGGAACAAACTGTATGGAGCATGTTTCTACTGCTTTGTAACATTGTCTGCTATGGGAGCAGAAAGGGAACTGCTGAAGGAATACTTAGAGCTTTGAGGATGACACCTGACATTGTCACATGATATTTTCCCACCAATTACGATCGAGAATCCCTTAACCCCTTTCACTCAGTCTGAGCAAGCACCTTCCGTCCCCCGACACCATGTCGTTCAAAGTGGATGTGGACGAGCTGGAGAACTCGCACGGGGCCACGTACGTCAGAAAGAAGCCGGCCAAAGTGACGGGTGAAAATGTAGCCAAGGAGGAGGGGTAAGGGACTCCTACATCCCGTTTATTTGGGAGCCGTTCTGGAAACCTGCACTGGTGCTGAAATATCACATGTTTACACAGGCAAGAAGTGGTTAAGAAAAAGAGGAAGAAGAAGAAAGGTACGTCGTCTGTGTTTCATTAATGTTGTTAGTATAGACTTAGACTATATTGCAGTTTTTAGCATAATTCTTGGTCTGTACTGTGATATAGCTCTTGGGCTATACTGCGGTTTTCAGTATAGTTGCCCTTGGGCTATACTGCAGTTTTCAGTATAGTTGCCCTTGGGCTATACTGCGGTTTTCGGTATAGTTGCTCTTGGGCTATACTGTGGTTTTCAGCACTCCCAAAGAGCTGGGCACCTTCCACTGCAAATGTAAATGTTTCCATCTTTGACCTTCAGGCAAGCTCCCAAAGAATTACGACCCCAAAGTGACCCCAGACCCAGAAAGGTGGCTTCCCATGCGGGAGCGCTCTTATTACCGTGGCAGGAAGAAGGGAAAGAAGAAGGAGCAAGTGGGCAAGGGCACGCAGGGCACGACGTCTGGGGCTACGGCTGAGCTGTGAGTGCACTCCGGCGGAACGGATGTGGGGCTGGTTCATAACCTGGACCTGTGAATGGGAATCTATGCGTTCTGAATTATTTATAATCATTTCCATATAGATCTTTGCCAGCAAATACATCAGCTAAAATATCCATTGCATTTTATTTATTTAGTAGACGATTTTGTATAAAGCGACATACAAGTCATCAGCGAGCAGGATCAACCAGTCTCTGCAATTGGGCTTAAGGACCCAGTGGCGACATCATTGGTAGCTAGTAGCTTCTACGAAAATACTCTTATCGAAGTGAATTAATTCATACAGCTGGGTTTTTTGCTGCAGGTAAGTATCTTGCTCCAACAGTCAGGGCCTCTCCCTTGAAAGGCCAACCTTTGGTGTATACTGAAGTTCTGGAACCTGGTTCAAGGTTCTTGGGTTTTCTCAGCCAGGGACATCTGAAGCTCCTGGCCAATTTGTGTGTCACATTCACACCACAGAACAGAAGTGGGACCTTTATGCTAAACAAGCATTGGAGACGCAAAAAGCTCGTACGTAACTTCACACACAATTCAAAACTACACCGTCACCCCAAAACAATGGAGGATGAACAAGCAATTGAAACGGGATGCAGCCTTTTATTTATATTTTATTCATACGAATGATGCCATTTATTTATTTCTTTATTAAATCTGGCCGGCAGATTGATCTTTAGGTTTCACAGAATCAAAAACAGTGTAAAGTTGTTCCACTTTACACTGTAGCTTTAGAGCCGGAAGAGACTGGGGAGGCAGGTGGGCCCTTGGGCACCAAGGACCCGCCTACCCCCAGGAGGAGGG
>JAODJU010000014.1:7516640-7546338 GCA_026776725.1 Gnathonemus echidnorhynchus
GATCCTTCGGGCGGTGATTGTGAGGGCTACCCTTCGGGCGGTGATTGTGAGGGCGACCCTTCGGGCGGTGATTGTGAGGGCGACCCTTCGGGCGGTGATTGGGAGGGCGACCCTTCGGGCGGTGATTGGGAGGGCGACCCTTCGGGCGGTGATTGTGAGGGCGATCCTTCGGGCGGTGATTGTGAGGGCGATCTCTCAGGCGGTGATTGTGAGGGCGATCCTTCGGGCGGTGATTGTGATTCTCCTGTGTGTGAGTCTGGCTCAGCTGTTTTGGGGGGGGGGGGGCTTACGCAGACCAGTTACACAGTGTTGGTTTTCGTTTGGTTTCTTGTGTTTGGTTTAGGGGGTGGTGCAGTGCTGCTGGTTTGCACTGTTGCCTAACACCTTGGGGATCCGGGCTCGAGTTTCCATCATGGCTCCGTGTGTGTGGAGTTTGCATGTTCTTTCCGTGTCGCTGTGAGGTTTCCTCAGGGTACTCCGGTTTCCCCCCACAGTCCAAAAACATGCAAAGGCGATTTGGAGTTACTGAACTGAAAGTGCGAGTGAATGATGTTTGTGTGTGTGTGTGTTTGTGCCCTATGAATTTTCCACGAGATGTTTATGTTCAGCATGTGTGCTGCCCTGGTCACATCAAGCTTGTAGTGTTTGACAGGCAGTTATGACTCTTATGAAAGATTCTAACAGGGAATATGTCCCTCCATTGGGTGACTGGTTATTGAAATAGATTAATTAGTACAGTATAAAAACACATAGGCAGAATGTTTTTCTGTTTCGTATTGTGTGATGATATACACACAGATCTGCATGGTACATCAGGTCAAATGCCACTGTTGATGTAACGTTTAGTGTTTCAGGTGTTACCTCCAATTGCTTCCGGGACTGTCTGACCATGCTTTCTCAAAAGATCTATGTGTCCGGCGTCTGCTAAATAGCTGTAACAAAATGTACTGAGAACTGAATTTCTGTCTTACTGCTGTCCCGAATAAGCACCTTAAAACTAATTGCTTCAGTATTATTCCAGTTGCATGAGGTAAATGATGGTGATGATGATGTGGTTTGTTTTAACCAGAAAGTGTCTGGAATGTGCAGCTGTGGTCAGTTCCTCATGAGGCTTACACTGGTATCTTGTGCTTAAAGGACCTGCAGGGAGCCTGCAGCATCACAGAGCTGCACGAGGCCCTGGGCCTGGCAGACGTGGGCGACGAGCGGAAGCTTTTCCTCATTGGCACGCACGTGAAGAAGGGCGACCCGGAGATGCCGTCCAGCATCCAGGACGCCCGGGACTTCATCTTCCAGATGGTTTATGACCACAGATAAAGGCACAGTTGCCAGTAGAGAGCAGTGCGTACGGGTGCAGTGTGGCACCAGAGAAAGAGCGTTGTTAGTTTTTATAGTTGCGGTTCCGTGGTTTCAGGTGGGGTGATTTATGTTTTTTGGCATTAATGTAGTGAATTCTGTAGTAAAACGAAAGCCTTTGAACATGTTTGATATCTGTTTGCCTGTCATAAAACCAAATACAGTTTTGTTCCTGTTTTATCCTGGTCATTTACTAAAGAAATAAATATGAGTTTCAGCACGAGTGTGTGGATGAGCAACAGGAAAAGTGGATCTCTGGGGCCGTAATGGGGGAAAGTTCTCAATTGTAACTCAGTCCCTGGTTTTGATCTCCACCGTTTTACACAGTGGATGCAGTCATTCCCACTATGGCAACCGGTACGCCTTTTGCTCTGGGTGACGCACCCCCAGCTGTGTTCTGCATCCTGCAGACTGCTGGTAGGACTGTCTGTATAAGGAATGGACTCACTCATTAAATAATATATGTAAACTAAGGGTTAAATTTTAAAAGAAGCTGCCGCTATGTTTTAGCAAGGCTGTAATTCTTTGTTTAATGCCGATGCTGTAAAATAAATACATTGATCCAATATTTATTTTCCATGTTTTATAAGCAATAGAAATTTGGCTTATGAATGCTTAGACGTCATTCCAGTCACACCATATCACTTTGTAAAAGACCGGTGCAAAAAGGGCTCTTTTTCGCAGAAATCTGTTTGATTGCCACATTGTAAAAACAGCATAATTTTTACCTCAAGGTTTTTACAATGAATTTCATTACCACTGGTGAAATCTGAAACATCCTAAATTTGAAGAATGTACCACATAATTCTGTTTTGGTTTAAATAACAACCCAAAGAACAGTGAGGTGCTGTTAGTAATATTTTTGCTGTTTGTATTTTATTTTGCTATTCGGGGCAGGAATTGGAAAATTAACATGTCAGCACCTAAAACCAAAGTATGTAAATATCCTCTGAGATTCAAATAAACACATTCAGAAAATTTTCTTCCCCCACTTTTTTGCATGTATCCATTGCACACAGAATGTCTAAATTAGTGCCTAAAAATGTGACATTTTTTAGGGCAGTGTTTCCCAATCCGGTCCTCAGACCCACAGACAGTCCACATTTTTGCTCCCTGCCAGACAGTCCACATTTTTGCTCCTCAAAAACATGTACTGTCTGGTACCAGGTTGGGGAACACTGTTTTAGGGTTCTGCCACAGTCATTTTCACTTCACAATAATGCAATTTTTAACATCTTAGGACAGTTTTTTTCAGTATTGTACAGGGGAATACCTTATTATACTGTATCAACCATATTTACATGGCATTTTTTTCCAGGATAGGCTCTAGACCCCAGTGAAAATGGATGGGTGGGTGGATGGATACCAAGTTCAAAATTTAGTTACAATTTGATGTAAAATTTATGTTTATTTATAGCTTTGTTGCCTAAACCTCCAGGTTTGGGGTTTTGAACCTTGCCTCTGACCTGTGCGTGGAGATTGCATGTTCCCTCTGTGTTTGCTGGGAATTTTTTCTAGGCATTCTTCATTTAGGCAAACCTGTGTCTCTAAATGTGTGTGTATGTGTACTGTGATGAACTGGAACCTCATCCTTGTGCCCTGAGCTGCTTGGAATGGTGGTGGATGTTGGGTCCAGTGTTTGTCATTGTTGTCGACCTTGGAAATGTCAGCGTCAGCACTAATACAACTGCATTTTTAAATGCTTTACCAGTACAACTCTCCATAAATAATGGAGCTTTTCGATGACCTCTGGTATCGCATTTCAGAGATGGTGCTGCCCCAGCAATGTGAGAGAAGACATAAGGTTGCAGTGTATTTTGTGTGTACTGTTCACAAACACTTACCGGCATGCAGAGAATCCACTCGCCGTCTAGAATCTGCGGCCGCAGTCCAGGCTTATTCCCTCCCCTGTTGTCTGTAGTTACTTTAACTAAAACACACTACATTTTGGAATTCAAATGTATTTTTTTATATATATATTTCCAGGATACTTTTCTGTCAGCTGAAGTGCTCGTCTGTGTCTCTGGCTTAAGTAAAGGTTTCATTGTGATTTTACATGTTTTTAAGCATATTGCCAGATACAATTGGAATTCTTCCACTTGTAGAAGGTGTCTGAAAGAGGCCTGTCATGTGATCGGTTGCTAGGTACTTCAGTGACATAGCAACGCAACTGTTGACCAAAGCAGTGAATGCCGTAGTTGAATTTCTAGTTGAAATGCCATTGTGCAGGAAGTATAATGACATCTATAAAGACAGGTATGTTTGGACTGCGATTGATTTTGTGTTACAATGTATTACAATGTATTTGCATCTCCTGCGTGTTCAGATATTTCCTATCTGCCAGGTTAGAATATCTTAACAATTAGCATTTACCTGCTAATGTTCCAACTATAGGAATACATTTTTATTTGTTTTTCCTGCAGCATTGTGTTTATTTCTGACTTATTGTGAAGTTTAGCTCTAATATGAGAGTTTTGAATCGGAATTGCATGACCGCTGTTGCAAGCCTGAGCGCTCCACTGACAATAGTGGCAATCTGTAAGTGCGTAATGACTGGGATGTGTCTCTTTACAGGATCCTTCAGCTCTCCCGGCCAAAGGATTACAAAACACTCACTCTTACAGCTCCCTGGTGTGTCTGCGGTCAATTCCTATCCTTATTCAACACCATCTTTTATATAAAGCAGTGTTTCCCAACTCGATCCTTGGGGACCCACTGGGAGGGAGCAAAAATGTGGACTGTCTGGCAGGGAGCTCGGCGGGAGCAAAAACGTGGCTTGGCTGTGCGTCCTCGAGGACCGAACTGGGAAACATTGATATAGAGCATTTTTTGCCGTTCATCGTTCGGATGTTGAGAAGTGCAGCAGTCTTTCATCTCTGCTGGTTTAGCAGGTATCTAAGGTGGGGTGATCAGGAACCAATAAGACCACTGTCCCACTCAGCTCTGACTGCAGTGCCCACAGAGAGAGTCTGCTATCTGGCTACACCAAAAAAAGACCTTTCTGAATGTGAAGAGCAGCGGAGGTAACTGGTTCTGCTTTCAGTTCTTTTTAGCAAAGCCAATTTTATGGGAACATTTTACCTGTTCAGATGACTGGTGAAAGGCATCCAACGAATGCTTAAGCAGGACCACACATATTAGTGGAGAGGCAGAATGTAACAATGATCATGTCCTGTATTTTATTTGCCACCATTTGTGTACCTATATATCCCCATATCAGATTTAATGTTTTTTTTAATCCACTTTACAACTGTCTCCCTGTCTCCAATTAACAAACTGCCAGTTCTTTGACAGTGGACACACACTGCTGTCTGTGTTGTAGCAATGCTGTCACATGGGTGACATTCGAACATGGGAGGCAACTTTCTGCCATTGTTTTGGTAACTTAAATTTACTGGAATTTATTCAGGGGACCTGCAGGGATTTTCTCAGCACAGCCCATGGCCAGATACTGTCATCCGACTCCATTCTTCTGCAGAACTCGTAAAACGCGCTGAGGCCTGGAATCTGATGGGGCGTAACGTAATAACGCAAAAAAGTAATAACTTGCAAATTAAATGTGATGCTTATGATGAAGCCTGCGTAATCGAGTTTGCAAGGAACCACAGGGAGAGAGAAAAACAGAAGAGTCAGGAACTGCATAAGTCAAGGAATAACGACTGCGATTGTGTGATTATTATGTTCATTGTGACTATTCTCATTTTGCAGATTGTTTTCCACTGACATTTAGGGATCCTTTACCGAAATGGCTATTGGTTAGACCACTAAGCCCCCTGTTCACATTTAGACATTCTTCATTGTTCAGCTGCTCCTGACCAAACCATAAAATTGAAACAAGATAATGAAGAAGCGAATTATGGCTTAAGTCAATGATGCCTGAATGCCTGGGGAAAGAATAGAGCTAGTATCTGAATCCTACTGTGTCAACCATTCCTTAAATAAAGTATTTTTAAAAAATAAAATCTTTGTCAAAGCTTAATTATAAGGTTAACTATAGTTTTTCAGCCCCAAGATTCTGTAATAATGTTGTGGTCACTTGAGTGCCAAAGATACTGCCTTTATATCTATATTTGATATATATTTGTAAAATAAACATTGTTGTACTTATCTCACGGTGTAGAAGCAGTTAAACTACATGGATACAGGATACAGTATTTGGAAATAAACAGGGTGTTTGTGAAATTGCACTGACCCTCTGCAGGTTTGCTGAATTATTCAGAATTACTCAGTATGGGCTCAGTTTTCTTAGTTTCTACTGAAACTCTGTAGCTCCCTGGTTCCGGACAGAAATCTGAAGCCCCACTCCCGTTCTTGTGCAGGCAACGAAAGCAGAGCTTCTCCCCCAGGAAAGACTTAAACCCCCCGACCAGGGCAGCCCAGTACGAGCACCTTGCCCGGCTGTCGGCCCCAAGAACCAGGACCCAGGACTTCCAGACAGACGGGTAGGGACTCTGAACACACGAGATCACAACAGCCTCCGTGTCCCCCAAGATGACTGGTAACGTCTCTGTTGAGCTGTTGGTTTTAGATCTGCTTCCGTTTCTATTTTTGGGGTAAGCTGTGGGAATAAGGAGTTTCTGCCAAGACAATAGGCTCCATTGTCCAACACTGAACTCCTGGGGGACACACGGAATGTGCCAGATGTTTTCTTTTAAACCTTTTTTTCCTTTTTTTGACATATTTTGGGTCGGGACACAAGTAGACAATGGGGAAACAGAAAAGTCTTGTGTAAAGCTGACTGGTTTGTTTAACGTCTTACGTCCTGAGGGGAAGTGCTTTGAAAATCGTGCTGTAATAGGGCGGGCCTTTTGTCCAAATTCATTTCCGGACCAGATCTCCCTTGACAGTATACATGTTGGACTCCCCAGGGTATCATGGTGCCAGCGGGACCGGGTCAGATTTCAGAGCACTGGAGCTGCTGAGCTCTCACTGCGCCTCCTGCAGCTGGCTAAGCCCAAAGTAATGCACCTGGACTTCAAGGGCGACAGGGAGGTGAGAGAGCTCCTATTGGTGCAACATGGGATACATGTGAGAGAGCTCCTATTGGTGCATTATGGGGTATAGGTGAGAGAGCTCCTATAGGTGCAACATGGGATACATGTGAGAGAGCTCCTATTGGTGCATTATGGGGTATAGGTGAGAGAGCTCCTATTGGTGCAACATGGGATACAGGTGAAAGAGCTCCTATAGGTGCAACATGGGGTATAGGTGAGAGAGCTCCTATTGGTGCAACATGGGATACAGGTGAGAGAGCTCCTATAGCTGCAACATGGGGTATAGGTGAGAGAGATCCTATTGGTGCAACATGGGATACAGGTGAGAAAGCTCCTATTGGTGCAACATGAGATACAGGTGAGAGAGCTCCTATAGGTGCAACATGGGGTATAGGTGAGAGAGATCCTATTGGTGCAACATGGGATACAGGTGAGAGAGCTCATATTGATGCATATGGGACATAGGTGAGAGAGATCTTATTAATAGGGTATAGGTAAGAGAACTCCTGGTGGTGCATTATGGGATACAGGTGAGAGAGATCCTATTGGTGCATTATGGGATATAGGTGAGAGAGGTCCTATTTGTGTATTATGGAATACAGGTGAGAGAGCTCCTATTGGTGGATACAGAATCCCAGGGTTATTATGCACAACTAATTAAGGTTAGTTACACCACTGTTGGATAATTTTGCACTGTTTTTTGATTGGAACGAAACTGCTAAATACACAATAGTATTGTGTTCCCATCATTGTCATCTCATACAATTCTTATGGAGCATTTAACCATCATTTACACATTATTTTCATCCCTTCATACATCCATCCATCTTTCAGCCACTTAGCCTGGTATGTTACATGCTGTGAAACAGGACAGTAATGTTTTTGTCTAGGTGTTGACATTATGATCAGAAAAACAACAGTTTACAATGGGAAAAAAGCTATTTAAACTCGGTATGAATATGTTCATAGATTCATCAGGATGCCCCTTTAAGTACCTTTTAGAGCAAGCAAATGAAATATTAAACAGAAACCATGGAGAAGTGTGACACATGTAGGTAAAAATAACACTGAATTAGCTTTAAAAGCAAAGTGACACAGTTATCAGATGCGTCGACAGGTGTAGAAGCTCCTGGTGCTCTGAGATAATGTGACATTGAGCTCATCATGTGACTTCAGGGACTTAGCCGTGTGTTTTTCTTGCTGACTCTGCCCACATTCCCCTCTCATTGCCTCCGTCTCATAGTCGGCAGAGACCTACATCTCATGCCCTGCAAGGAGAGCGCAGACCAGCCCGAGGCTGGAGCAGTTAGCGCTGCCCAAGATGAGGAGGACCAACATGTTCTTTGAGCTGGGAAGACCGGAGGAGACCATCAGACCAGTAAGGGGTCATCCGTCAAGTCTTGGCCATTTTGTTTTCCAAAGCTGGTGCCCAGCTGTCACACAGCCCTAGGCCAATGTCACTTGATGTTATCTTTCTAAGTACTGTGGTGTCAGATTTGCATGTTGTCACAAGCAATATCAGACAGTTATGGGGCAGGGATTATGGGAAAATCAGCATTTGCCATTTCCACTCAATTTATACTCGCTGTTCTTATAAACAACGCGTTAAAAGCTATTTTACTACTGAGAACTTAGCAGTCCCAGCTGAAACACAATATGAAAGTTTTATAAAGCGCCTACCCATGGTCTTGTGGTGTGAATGGCTTTGACTTCACTGGTACCTTTTGGACCTGAAAAGTCGCACGTTTCCCATAGATTTCAGAAAGTGCCAAAAGAGCCAAGGCTACGGCCCGGATTAAAAGCCTTGCTGCACCAAAAGATGTTGGGAGAGACTGCATGCCGATGCGAGATCCACTTTGGGATTTTCTGCATGGAAAGTAAAGGCTTGTGGTAATATAGAGAAGTCTGGAGAGGTATGAAAGCAGTCAAAACCCAGACTCAGTCTAGAACAGGGTTCCTCGATCCAGTCCTGGAGGATCAATCTGTGACACGGTTTGCAGTTTTCCCTGCTCAAACACAGCTACTAAACCTGGCGATTGGCTGGTGAGCTGAATAAGGTGTGTTTAAGCAGGGAAATCTGCAAACTGTGTCACAGATTGACCCTTCAGGACTGGAATAGGGGAACCCTGATCTAGAATAAAGGGTTTCTCAAAAAACACTCATCTCAGTCTTCAACTCATCTTTTCTGTCAGAATAAAATTCTTCATCCATTTTCACTCGTTTTTTTCATGCTCAATTGTGTTAAAAGGAGTAGGTAAAAACAAGGCCTTTGATGCACGTCCCATCTCCTCTGCTGTGGCAGTGGGAATGAGGTGTTTCACCTAGCCGTGCTACAGAACATTTGGACAGAACCTCAGTCCTGTTGGTTAGGGGGGCAAGAGTGTCTGTGTGTGTGAGTTATGTGTATATTATACTGTGGGGACTAAATGTCCCCACAATTTGATAAAAACCTGTTATTTTGACACACACACAAACACACACACAGCTTTTAATTATGCCTTTGTGGGGACTAAATTTATTTTAAAAAAATCTAGGGAGTGTAATCAAAAAACTAAAAATGCCAAAAGTCTTACATTTTGTTTGGTTACTTATGGTTAAGGTTAGGGCTGGTAGGGGTTAAGGTCGTCATGTTGGGATTAGGGTTATGTCCATAGACATGAATGGAGAGTCCCCACAAAGGCATAATTAAAAACCTGTGTGTGTGTGTTTGTGTGTGTTTGTGTGTGTGTGTGTGTGTGTGTGTTGTTGGTGCGTGTTTGTGGAAATGCCACTTAACCAACCAGTATCTCTTTTATATCTGCTTTTCTGTTATTTTGAGTTATTTTGTTTCTGATTACAGAATTGATTATCGCAGCCATCTGAGTGTTAAGATCCAGGATAAACCTTTACTTCAGTTAAAAACTGTAAAAAGAAAAACATGTTTTTCATTTAATATATTTTATTTACCATGCGACCCCATACTGCATAAGCGGTCAGACGATGGATTTTATTTAGCAGTGTTTCAATGAAATATGTTTTACTTATAACCCAGCTGAAATGAAAATAGAAAAACCATGAGTCTGTGGCAAGAGCCTTAAGGGCGAGAATTAAAAGCTTTCATCCGACTTAGTAAAAGCGAACAGTAAAGCAGTGCTGACTGAAAACACATTTCTAAAGTGCTATTAGAGTCACCTGCATTTGATTATTCGCCCCAGGCTCCTGTCTTAAAATGTGGATTTCAAAAGGAAGGATGGGTTTAATATGCTTGACCTGCAGTGTGTGGTGTCTCACAGGGAGCGGCTGTACAGGGCTTCCTGCATCAAAGGTATCATAGGATGCCTGTCAGTTTAAAATATGAAGCCAGTAACATAATAAGCTCCATCATCACCACCCCCCTCGACCAGGATTAACGGATGGATGGATGGATGGATGGATGGATGGATGGATGGATGAAATGGTGGCATTCAGTTGCCATGTGCTTGGTGCTATATTGCAGAGTTAATATATATATATAAAAATAGAAATTTACACTGTCAAAACAGTTTTTTATTCTCATCATAGTTTGAGGTGAAAATATTGGATACTTTATTTGGTAACGCTTCACATTAAGTGCACCTTCATAATGCATACATTATGCATTCATAGAACATTCAGTGCACCTTCATAATGTAGTACACCTTAATATCCTAACATCCCTTAATAGCTTTATTATACATTAACAAACATTACATGATTATATATAATGTTTGTTATTATTATATAATGTTTGTTATTGATGTATATTAAAGCTGTTAATGGATATTAGGATGTTAAGGTATACATATATGATGCTTATGAATGTTTTATGAATACTTAATGAATACATTATGAAGGAGTACTGAAAGTTATTTAAACATTTATATTAAAAAACTACATTATGATATATCTTGTATATTATGTTATAATCATGATGAAGTCACTTTTCAAACCATTGGACCTTTGCCTAGTATGTCACGCTTCTGCGTGTTTTGCTGCTTGTGATCTTTGGTAACACTGAAACCATAGTTACTTAATCATGTCTGCAGATAGAAAAATACTTCTATGTCTCTCCTCACTGCCCATTTCTCTTTAATAGCTTTTATGTACATGTACAGGCAGGATGGAAAATAAATCTGCACATGTAGTTGAATGTGAATTGTGAATCAGAGACAAGCATAAAATTACCTGTGTGAGTCCTGTCAAACACTGCTGATCCTCTACAGGATTATCAGCTATTAGACACGCACTGTGACTCGCAAAATCTCAGCAAAATACAGCATTTACCTTTAGAATGAGTCATGTACCATTCCAGCAATATAAACTGAGAATTAGGGTTCTGTTCTTTTAAATGAAAGCTTTAGGATCTGTGATTTTTTTAAGGATCAGTGGGTTTGAACTTAGTCCACAACAGTTATTTCCTGTTTTCTGGTTTTAATTTCAAGGCAACCTTTGGCCAATTTTCTAAATTCAGAGGATATATGGAGATGAAAACAGGGTAAAGTGGATTTAAGAATATAAATCATGTAACAAAGGGTTCAAAATGCAGACTGATGTCACATGACAGGGGCTTTTACCATTGACAGTAAATTTTGTCATGTGATCTTTTAACATGTGGCTTATTGAATGTCAAATCTAGTCTAGGACATTGTTGGCCAGTAAGGGGCTTTAAAATATCTTACAATGGGAATTCTCACTTTTTATTCTTTATGTGTGGATATTTCCTTTTGGAAATATCCTTTTTGTGCAAGGCTATGCATTTTCTATAGTGCAATACATTTTCCATAATCACCCCTTTGTATTATGTAAAGGCACAAAAAACGTGAACTCTGTCCCTATTTTATAGCCTTCAAGTCTAAACACTGAGCAGTGCGTCTCCTGTTCCATTGTTCCAGTCTGGCTGGCAAATTTGTTCAAACTTCCTGCCGTATTCAAATCCGCATGCAAAGTCTTGCCGCAAATGACATCTCGTTGTCAGGTCTTGCTTTGTGACATCACTTGGAAATAATTCCACCCAAAAGTGACCCATTGTGATAAGACCATCTGCATTATGCCAGAAGACGTCAGCGTTTTCCATGACATAACGTCACCTTTTGAACTGCAGTCATAAACATGGTTGTATTTAAACAGAATATTAGGAAGGCATGGTAACTAAAGGAAGGAAATATACTATGTAAGGTTGTGACTCATATAAGGGTAGGAGGAGAAGAGGTCTGGCTACAAGGGCACCAACTCAGTGATTCAGATCATTTGTAGACCAGGAAACTCTGGTCAACAAGCAGATTCCATAACAGCACGTCGTCCCAAAGGCTGTAGTATCTCAGTGGCGAAACACGGCGGATTACCGCAAGCCTGGTGGAGTGGGTGGTTGGTCTAGACCACCCTAATGCTCTCCACTCCATACTTCTTACCGCTTTCTTAGTGACTAATTCTGCATGAGCGTGCAAAGTACAATGCCAGGGCCTGTTCAAACCCTAACCCCTGCTTTTAGAATCTATTCAGCCGGTGGAAACGCCTTTTTACAGACAGCCCACAGCTAAACCCAGCCAAACATAAATGCAACCTCCAGTCTTCATTCATACCAATAATCTTCATACAGCTTTGGTAAAAGTGCCAGAAACAGTCTTGGCTTTAATAAACGACAAACTTTATCATCACCAAATGACAATTAGGCCTGACCAGCAGACTTGTGTCCAGTTCAAACATTCCTGCTCTGATTTCTTCACGCAGGCTGGGGACAGGAAGCGTTTACATTTTACCAACTAGCTGCTGATTTTCTTCCTCGTGCTAAAGCTGACGTTGACTTTCTCCCATTTATTACATGCACAATAACATATTCATTATGTTATTGTGCAAAGTTACATACTTTACCACATGACAACTCCTGAACCATTACCCTAAATGCAATTCTGCCACAGGCATGCTGTCACATCAGGAAGTATTTATACAGCTGTCCATCTGATCTATGGAACCAGGTGCAGTCAATCACTGGTTACCTTGTGTAGCTCTTCCAGCACTGCTTACCCTTGTAGCTGGGCATATCTTGGATGCTCAGCATAGCTCAGATTAGCCGCACTTATGCCTAGTCGACTCCTTGACAGCATGCATATTTGCAACGTGCTACTTGTCTCACTCGTACATCACTTTGGATTAAAGCATCCGCTAAACGAAAATAAATGTAGATCGTTATCGTGGACTGATGCCACTGATTGTGCCGTATGGCCTCTTCCTCTCTGCTGTGCTCATCCAGCCCAGATCTCAGCCTCCTACCCTCTACCCCTTAGGATCTGCAGTAACCGGTAGCACTTTCAGACAAACACGCGAACAGTGGGATCTCTTGTATATGTATTTATTTACTTTTCTACATCGAGATTTGCATTCCCAGAATCCTCCATCCTTAAGGCTTGGACTGGGAACCTGTAACCCTTCAGCGGACAATTCCAGTCAGGGATCTTCATAATCAGGATAAGTGCAGTGGCCTTGGGTCAGAATGTACTCTGATCCCATCAGATCATCTCTGAACAAAGTTCCATGCTTCTAATTGCAAACACTACATGCTGAGGGCCTTGAATGACATAAAATAAATTACATTTACATACATATAATTAGTGATGTATAATTAGTGACCTATGGAAATATGCTGGTTATATCTATAAAAATAAGACTTACATACAGCTCACAATCAGCAAAGTACAGCTCGGGGAAGGTTGGGAGGGAGGTGGGATGGAGGGGTGTTTTTCGGGAATGGGGGGGGGGGGTACTTTGGGCGATGACCCTCTTCTGCCTCAGTCCTTGACGGAGCCCTGCTCGGCGGGGAGGCCCTCGGACTTTCTCCACTGCGCATTGCGAAGCCGGAACCACTTCTAGAAGATGGGAGGGGAAGAGATTAGCGACGGATGGATGGACAACAATGATCCAGCCAAACACAAAAAACAATTCAGTTAACTGGCTGCATGTAAGAATACAGTGTCATCATAATAAAACAACAAGATGAATATTTAAATATGTAAATGATGCTTATTAGTGGGAATCCATATGTAGCACCACAGGATAATCAAATCACTGTCAAATTTTGCAAAAACTAGTTATAAACTGTATGATGATGTGAGTCACAAAACCAAATGCATATTCCAGAGAATAAATTTGTTTATAAACATATTGTTCTTTGAGACTTATCTGTAACTGGAGATAAATATTTCTTCCAAATATCAGTGTTTACACATGGTTCGGCTGGCACCTTGACCGCCGGATAAATAAATGCATAAACTTACACAATAATTGTGCTTTTAATGACTAACTGCAATTGCTTCTGAGTATTAAATTGCTTCATTCCAAATTTTGGCGTATGCAATGACGTCATCGCCAGCGTAAAGGCATAAACAAAAGATTGTGAACGAAATTATAGACTAGTAGTGGTATCCCAATAGTACCGAAACTAGCAAAGCAGACACAATGCAAAAGAGACCCTCAAAACAAGTCCGCCCGCATTATAATCATTTGTCTTATCCCATACTCACAAAAAATAAATTCCTGTACTATTCAATCATTTAAAGGAAGCATACGATTTAACAGCTGAGCTACTACCGCGGTTTTGTCGTCAATTGATTGACAGCGTAACATTTTTGAAAATATCCTTGTAGAATGACAAGAATGCGCATATGTTGGCCGCCTGTGCAGACGCTGGAAATAAAATAAGCGGCGGAAAGCTGAGACTCCCCATGCAGGTCGGAGCTCATCACTGGCGGCAGGACAGCAGTCAGGAGGTGCCTCGTTTGACCGCTGTTTTGATGGCAGTGACAGTTACTGGGTCTGACCTCAGGGGGCCCGGGGCCGAGCGGGTTACTGGAAAAACAGCATCGGCGGCGCGAAAAGCACAGACTCCCGCCGCAGTTTTCAACATAGACCTAATTGTGGCTTTGGGGGCAGCATTTCGGGGGAGGTGGAAAAAGCAGCCTATTGTGGATGTCTTAAACGGGGGGCAGTGGCGGTTCTAGACCATTTCAACTGGGGCGGCCAGACTGGGGCCAGTTCTTCTGTCAGGGGGGCCAGATGCATTTGACCTTAATGTCCTCCAAACATTACTTGCACTAACCTGCCAGCATTAAGCAGCAAAATACAACTCTGAAAATCTTTGTTAGTTATGCAACGCTTTACAGTTACATTGTACAAATATGTGACGCACTGTGATTTCTTGTTTAGACTGTCCGGCTTCCATAAGCTTGATTATTTTTTCTGTAATTAACTTAGCTTTTCACCAACTGAAGCGACTCGACCACCCAACGCACGCGCGTTGATTCCGTCAACATATTGTGCTTGTTTGTATCGCCTGTTCCCAGCGAACAAAATGTAGCCTATATACGTAAATAATAATAATAACAACAATATTATTATTATTATTATTATTATTATTATTATTATTATTAATGAGGACAATGATGGTCGCGGAGCCAGGTGGTGTTTCCGGGGGGTTTGGCGCTACATCAGCTGCCCTGGCCTCGCTGTGTACACATAGCTGACATAACCATCTTTACTTTTGTTTGTTTGGTTGACAGGAGCAGGTGGAACCGGTTAGTCATGGGAGACTAGTTCCAAAGTAGGTGTAGTACCTGCCATTATTTCCACAACAAACTCAAAAATCCACCAAACGTTTCTAAATACGGCACTCAAACACTGGTCCACCAGCAGGACCATTACCCAGGGGAAATTATGTTTGGATTGTACATTGGCCATACACTGAATCTGTTTAGTTAATATATCCAAGGGAAAAAAAAAGTCTCAATCTAGGAGACAATAGCTATAACTGCCACACCCCCCAAAACAATAACTTCAAACCGTGGAAATCAGCTGTGTGTTTGAAAAGCTTCTGTGCATAACAAGCAATATCAAGAAACAACATCAGCTAGCCTATAACGATTTGTACCCAGATCTATGTTACTGCCGAAGTGCGCTTACAGCCAACAAATTTAAGATATTTCCATTTTCTCTTTATCAGTTAACTAAACACGATCGCTATTTTGTTCATAATTATGCAATATTAAAAGTCAATTTAGGACTCCATTGTTTAACTGGCAAATAAAACTTTTTTGTGTACCCATCGCATTGGACACGTCAACGAATTAATTATTAACGAATTAATGATTGGGCTAGCCCCAATGTGTACGTCAAATTTGATTAAAAAACTGATTATAGCGCTGTGAAATTGGTATAAATACATGTGCTGTATCTGTGCGCCTTCCATACTAGAAAAACACATTCAAGTCGTGCATATTTAAGTCGTGCAAATTGAAGTCGTGCACATTTCCTTAAGAGACGGTGACACTCACTGCCGCCTCCTCCTCGGACAGTCCGCACTCCGCCGCTATCAGCATGAGCGTCGTCCCGTCCGGATGCTTGCTGACTTTCATGAAATTCTCCTCCAGCGCTTTGATCTGATCCTCCGCCAGCTGCATGCTTTCTACGCCGTCCCCGTTACTCCTATGCGAAGCCATTTCCCCCCCAGATTAAGGCGAACTCCTGTTATTATTCTTCCTCTGTAGTCGATCTTGCACAGACGACGCCCGTGTCAGCTAGGAAATAAGAACAGAAATAAGCAAATGCGCTTTATAGAGACAGACTTCCGTGAGAAATGCGCGAGAAGCTCAAGCAACTTTAACAGGACCTCCCCCTTCAAATGTCAACTTAATTTAACCTTCACTGCATTGAATTAAACATTTCCGAAGGCACAGCAAATACACACAGGATAAATGACTGGATAACGTGAGAATCGTGTACCGCAGCTGAAGGTAATCCGCTCGCATTTGCGTCTTTCTGAGAAGCAGCAGTCGCGTTACAGGAGCTTTGAATATTGCAATGTTTACCAAGTGACGTCAGCAACAACGCATGCTGTTTATAGCGTCTCGCTGCACCTGTTGGATGTTCACACGTATGTATGTACAGTAGCCTGCATGGTTTCATGAAAATCACAAAGGCAACAAAAAGTGTGGAAGGTGGGACTCAAGTCTCCGTCAATAACAGTTGGTTGATGTCGATGTGTGTTTCTGTGTTTCGGACCAACAGACTCCGAGTCCTCCATCTGTCACTGTTAGAAACCGACTGGATTTTCGGTGGAAAATACGAATTCATGCACGCTTAGGAAAAAAGAAAAAACGATGTTTGACACGGGTTTGACATCTGTATATCTAGCGGCGATTGTAAAAGAGAAGGGTTAGTAAGATTATGTAATTTTATCAATAAACGAAAATATAATAAACAGCTTGTTTGTGTTTTGAACACCGGTCCCATATGTTCTTGAGAGTTCGTCCTCTTGGAGGATCAGTTTGACAGCTCTCCAGAATATTGGTCGATATCATGGAAAACATCAAGGAGAATAATTGAACTTCCATGGATGTTCGTAAAATACAGAATGGGGGGTTGTAACCCCCCCACTAATTAAAAACTGCCCAATTCATGCCCTGGACCCTCCCTAAATGGGTGGAGACCTCAACCCCCGCAAGGTTCATCCCAAAGTTACGCCCTTGCTCCCAAGGGTGGGGAACCTTACGAAGTAAACGTGCCTGGTACTGAGGCGTTATTTGTGTCGATACATTATATTACATGATGTATTTTATGTTTTGTTATAATGGTTGCGAATGATAGTAAATAATAAGATATTTCATAAACTAATTTAATGGAACCCGTTAAAAGACTTCAGAACTTGGTGCTTAATGTTTCTGAATACGGAGGATTTTTGTGTTATTGCGATACTGATGTAGTCAGAAACAATGTTGGTGCAATGCTGCACGCAGCAAAGCTTGGTCCAAATGTGCCGCACCAGACTGCTAAAGCAGCAACTGGAATCTGGCAAACTCAACATTTATACAAGAACATCACAGCAAGTCTGTCTGGAGGTCTGTCTCCAAAAGTAACATGCTCATCTATTTTTATATCTCACATACAATCAATCTAAAGTTAAAATAAATTTAAATTTAAAATTACAATGACTTGGTGTATATATTTGAGAACTATTTAGTGGCATGGGTTCTACAGAGATACATGTTATTCAATCGTTAGAGCATAATTTGAGGACAGCGGAACACTATAAATAACTAGCTACGTTAAAACGTCCATGTTTTGAATTTCCACAACCACTTGGGGGCAGTAGATAATAACCCCTAATGATTTCCTATTTCGCTTTCACCACATCTGCTATCTGATGTATGTAGTAATGGGCGAGTTGGGGTATTTTGGGAGGCAGTTGATCACATGGATGTTATATAAGCCCTGGCCGCAGGAAGCGAAAACATCTGGCGGCGGGAATGAAACTCGTGCGGCCCCTGGAGCAGAAACGAGGCTCCGTGGGTAGCGGCGTCAGCCGGGTGCCGCGCGAGGCGATCGGGAGCGAGTCCCGCCCACTCTACCCTCAAGAGAGCAAAGCAGACAATGAGTGTTAGAAGCTCAATTTACATCGTGACAGAAAGCTGCTTCCCATAGGCACATCAGTGGGTACCTGAGGAACTGGGCAGGGGGGGCTGTATTCATGGGGTTAGAACTGAGGGGCTGACAGATGCTGGGGGGGGAGGGAGATAAATCTTAAATCTGATCTGGAACCTATCCTGCAGAACACAAGACTCCAGACTGGGGTGGATGCCAGTTAATGCAGGGCATACACACGCACATAAGGGCAATTTCGGGAAGAAACATCAATGGGAGAACATGAAAACTCCACACGCAGAGAACAGACACGATTCAAACCCCCCCACGTAGGAGATCTGACCCATCATGTCACCCTAATTCAGCTCAGTTTATATAATATAGTGCCTTTTCCAAAAGTGTTTCCCCCAAAGATTTTTCAACCACGGATTTCTGCATTTTTTACCATAGGCCAGGGGTCACCAACTCCGGTCCTGGAGGGCTATCCAGTAGGTTTTCTATCCTACCTGGCTTCTGATGAGCCACACTAGTTCTCAGGTAAATACCAGGAGCAGGTGAGGCTCATGAGAAGCCAGGTAGGATAGAAAACTTACTGGATTGTAGTGGTGACCCCTGCCATAGGCAAAGGATCATGATCCAAGCAAGGCATAATCATTCGGAATTACAGTCATGGTTCACAGACCAAATAGCACTAAATCATAATAAGCACGTTAAACAGGAAAAGTCAAATTACTTCATGACTGCCTTGCGACGGATTCCACGTGAGAGTTAAAGTGGACAAAACGACTGCAGTTTAGTGATGTTTACATTCAGGCCACTTTTAACTCAGACGGTATATTGTTTTGGCATTAAAACTCAAAGGAACTTTCAGAACATTCAGAATCAAACTCCATTTTAACTAAGTGCATTTGGATTTATTGACCCTGAAGTAACTATGCTTCCCCTCTGAATAGGCATGTTCCTGTGATAGATATAATGCTCCTCAATGTTAAAAGTTGCTGCCAGCTTAACCACAGAATCCCCACTGAAGATGACCTGCATATGGTTCAGTTTCAGAGTTTAAAAGCTGCTCGTCGAAATTAAGCCATTTTCTCTTTCTGTGAGGGTCTCCCCGCCCCAGTCAAGACACCACAAAGCTGAATAAACAGCCGTTTTTTCTCTCTTCCCCTCAGGATCCTGAATGAACGTCTTCAAAAGCAGGATGTTCTGTAAGAATAGGTGCTGCAATAATAAAGAGTGCATTGACCCCCCCCCCCCCCAAACCCCCCAACCTTTGTTCGGTGCCGAGTAAACAGGCCACGATGCTCAAAAAGAGAGTGAGCTCTTTAACAGACGGCAGATGTAAAGAGGATGCCAGGAAGCTGGCTGCCAACAAACAGAAGCCCCGCCCACCTCACAGCATTAATTCATTAACGTACCCTGTTTCTGAGCCAATAACCAGCATGCTGTTTTATTGTCTGAAAAGAGGGAAGCTGTGTATGGTTTTAATGAAATTTTAATCAAAACTCAGATTCCTTTTTTTTAAAAAAATAATATATAGGGAGATCATGAGACCAGAAAGCTTGGCAGAGTAACATATTTAGAGACTTGGCAGAAGATAGTGGCCCAGGCTCGCTCTACGGGGTGAAACACTTTGACAGAGAACTCATAAGACAGCATTGGGCTCTCATTATATGTAATGCTTTCTGGAAGTTGTTGCAGGGATGGGGGAAGATCTGGGATTAGAAGATGGGAAAATGCAGTCACAGGGCAGGAGAGGAGAGGACATGACATCATGTCAGTGAAAATACTGAATGTGATTGGTGGAGGGGGGGCTGCGAGGGGGACTCGCGCTTGAGGTGGAGCGCACACAGTAGAGCGTTTGTGTGCCGTGGCAAGCCCCATGAAATCCCCCCCACACGCCCCGCTGATGGGCAGCCAAGTGCTTGCCGTTGACTGGGGGCCAGGGGCCACGCGGCGTAACGCCCTATTGATTCGCCGTGCGTGTTCATGCTTTCCAGAGTACGCTCTGAGGAGGAGAAACATCTGCGAGCGATTTCGCCTCGTATTCGTTTGGCTGTCACTGTAATCCATGAAGAGCAAAACAAACGTGTGTTTTCACTCCTGGCATTCGCATAATGATTGTGGCAAAAATGACGCCATATTCAATGTCATGTTAATAACCTCCTAACAATATATCGAACTTTGTGTGCAACACACATCAATCAACTATTAAGAGCTGATGACATTAATAGCATGCCACATGTCAACAACGCTGGGATTTCCACAGGCATGAAGTCATTATTTACAGATGTGCTGCTTACCTGTGATGAGCCAGACATTTTACATGGTCAGTCTTGAGTGCAGTTGATTTTAACCAATATTATATAATTACATAAACTCCTTTCAGTGACTTTTCATACAGAAAGCAGCCACATACTCATACATTTTTAAAAGCAGACTCCGAATTGTAGATTTGCCACCTGATAACGTCATTCTGCAAGCGTAGCCGTTATCAGTGTAGCGTAGCGTAGCGTGAATGCATGTGGCTTACAAGAAGATGGATAAACACAGAGGCATCAGTGTTTGAGCTGTAGAGGAACCGTTTTCCTAGAGAGAAGCAGACTCAGCCCTCAGTAACCCAAGATGTGTTCCACCGGGCCAAAACTGCGGCTGAAGTCGTTTCCGGTGCAGACGGAACCCAAAGTGCAGCCCCCCTTTCAAAACCATCAATACTTGAGGCAGGGCCCATCATTTTTAAGCCGAATAAACATCTCAGGCACACTCTGCTTCAAGAATTGCCTTATCCCCCCCCCCACGCAAGATCATTTTATCTAAGGCAAAATATCATTTTTATTCTAAACAATTTCATAGGGAATATAGCATCAAAATTAAATTAACATATGGACAAAATAAAAATCTTGATTAAAAAAAATCTTAAATGAGCTCTTGTTTTAACTTAAAATCTTTTACAAATTTCGATCATTCATCTATAGCATTCTGTATCGGTCAATCCATTGCGGGTCGAAATGCATTTACAAGTTATGTATATATTTGTAAACACCCACTGGTCAATGTATTCCGCCCCCCCCAATCCACCCTCTCTACGTCCCAAGGGAGCAGTCTGCACTTTTTTTCAGCTTCAGGGCAGCGGTGGTCCGTAAAAAGTGACCTTTATTAAATAAGGTCGACAAACAATGGGAGGATGAGTGATTAATTATCCAAGGTGCATGTTTCTTTACAGTCTTCAATTTCTTTATCTTCGAACAATGGCAGGATAAGGGACCTACATCTAAGCTACTTTTTGCTTCGGTAACATTCGCGGTCAGGGTGTGTCGCTTCTGGGGATGAAGTACGAGGAGAAGTGGAAATGGAACAATGTGCGTCACGTCAAAACAGAATACACGATACGAGCCCGGATTTGAGTGCGACTGCTACAAAGCAGTCTAGTAGATGCACATGTGCTTACGTTAGATTTCCGAACCCGCGATGCTTGTAGATATCTATTGGATCGAAGACACGGCCTGTCTGCTAAAGGCTGAGCATCTGTTACAAGAACTGCAGCACAGCCAATGAGCATTGAGCAGAAGCCCAGTTAAACATTCTTTTGCGTGTAGAATCCTCTCGTTTCCTTTGTGCGATATGCTCCCCTCCCAATAAGTCCTCTCCTACTCATCCGAGACACAACTTGACCACCCTGATAGGAGTCTGAACGTGCCCAACCACCCTTGTCACAATAAAACTTTCATTATTCTAATGCTGCTGCTCTATGCTACTCTTGCTACAGAGGGAGCCATCTAGTGGCCCCTTTAAGTAACAGCAACGTGTGGCTCAGTAGTCGTGATTAGAGAGCTGCCGGTTCAAACCTAGCCTCAGCACATCTGTGGGTCCTTAAGCAAGGCTCTTACTGCCACAACAGGTGGCTGCCCTTTGGGGGCCAGCTTGCTGTCACCTATAGAGAGCAAGCTGGGAGAGGCGTAAAGAGAATTTGCCAGCAAGGATCAATAAAGTACCAATTATTATAAAATATTTTTTACCTTGCATTGTATGCAAGCATCACTAGAGCTGGAGGTCAGCCCCCCTCCACAACCACTGTTCAGCATCAGAAATGGAGACTTATCAAATAAACAGGGTCAAGCAAAATACCTTTGTTTTATTTAATAAGCAGATCATAAATAATCTTACACAAAAGAGAATTACAAAGTGGGGAAAAACTGCTCATACTGCCCGAAAAAGAGGGATGTTACATGAACTAGTTTCGCCCGAGCACGTGGGGGGGGGGGGTTTCTCTGGGCAGAAAGAGGGCACCACTACTCTTGAGCGGCATCTGATGGGGTGGGTGGAGTCTCTTGGTTAGCATAGAGATGTTAGGTGTTTGTTCAATGATGTATATCCAAAAACAAAATAGTTTTTTTAAAAAAATCAAAAGATGGAAGGGGACACAGGTCACAAACGTGGTGAAGCGTGACATCATGCGGGGGGGGCCCTTCTCGGCATGACGTGACGCGATGCTCCGTTTCTTCGCTCCTCTCGCTCAAGCACAGCACCACAGGTCCAGCAAGAGGGAACTGGTCAGCAGCACAGACAGGAAACCGGTAAACAAGCTCCTTAATGCGCACTCAGAGGCGCTACAGGACGGTGCGAGACCCACGGCCAATCCCGACCGTCGTCATCTCTTCCCCCCTCCCCCCATCCACACGCTCACCATCACCGATTGGTGGACTGGAAGGAAGGGGCGGGCTGCCGTCACTTCTGTAGTTCTACCCTAGGAAAGTCAAGTGGAGGTCTCCCGAGAAAGATGAGTCACGCAGCAGGTGCTGTGAAGATGCTACTAGGTTTGCGCCGAGGGCTCAGGTGTGCCCAGGGCCTCCTACTTGGTCATCTGCTGCTGGATGTGGAGGAGAAACTCGTAGTAGGAGAACGCTGACTCCGTCCGGTCCTCCACCAAGTGTTGGAAGAAGCTGGTCTTGGCGGAAGCGTCATCCCTGACAGGACAAGAGCATGACAGGCCGATTTACATCATCAGTCCAATTCAAACACACTAACAGAAGGCAGGCTATCAATATCAATTCTGTTTAGACTAACAGTACTAAATGCTGTGTTTTTCTATAAGAATATAATCAGTTTAAACATGCTGGGTACTGTTTATACGAGGATTTCTATGCCATTCATAACATGGAAACCTATTATCACAACATCATCTGGCAGGAGATCAGGGAAGATCTTTTGGGGAATGAGGAGAAATGACATCAAAGCGTCAGCAATTGGGTGCTGCATGCATCTGCACTCACGGAACACGGAACATTCACTCCCGCCCAGCCGACTTACTTCACTACATGAAGAACCGGCCAAAAGGAGCGCGACTCCTGCAGCCAGCTGAGGAACGCCCTCATCCTCGCTGAAGAAGGGTTGTCCAGCTCCGGGATCTGGGACTGGGGACGCAAGATAATTTAAATTCATTATTATGCTCGTCATTTAGCTATTTAACGGACACCAACTTCATTTTACCCACTTATACCTCCATTTATTTTGAATCAAGGACACTGTAGCTCTGGACAAACTCAGTGTTACACAAAGATAAAGACACTATAAATTGAAAACGCAGATAAACCTATGACAATTCACAACCTGCAAGCTCCAATATAACTAGTCAAGACAAAAAAAAATTAGGCATTAAAATTTCAAGCAGAAATAAAAATGTCATAATGGAATTATTAGTTATAAGTATATGCGAGCGCTAAGGCTCCAGTCACACCATATTCTGTGGGATGGACGAGTGGTCCGGGCAGCCAAGGACGTCTCTTATGAATGGCTCGCTGCAGGACTTTCCCACCCACAGGTACAGCAGCTGGGAGGGAGAAAAGAGGAGTAAGTGGCGAAACTGCCACACACGGGGGCACTGGGAGGGGGACAGCCCACACTCACGCTGCCACAGTCCATCAGGAAGGCGCCCTCCCTGGTCAGCTTCTCGGCTGTGAGCTGGAGGATCTGCGGCTGGGGGACCATGCGGTCATTTAGGTGGAGCGCCCCCTGCAGGATGGGGAGAGGAAAGCAAATATAAATACAAAATAGAGATTTTTTATTTTTTTTTAATTTGAAGGACAGCCTCGGGGTACAGAGCAGATGATCTATTAAAACGTCAGCGGAATGTCTTATACAAACTAAAATTGTAAAACCTGGATCCTAGTCTGAGTCTTTAGGAAAAAAGCACACTGCCAGCTGAATCTCAATCAGAGCGGAATGTCGGCATGCTGCGCTGCACCCCGCAGGCCACTGGGGGGCACCCACCTGGTCAGACAGGTTGTCCACACGGTACAGGTTGGGATGCACTAAGCGCATTACGTGCTGCAACGGCTGGCTCTTGAACTCACACATGGCAAAGACGCGGTCGTCCAGGCGGGTGCTGGTGCCCGTGCGCAGGGCTTTCTGGGGTGGGGGGGGGACAGCGGCAGTAGTTATTTAAAGACAGGAATGTTACCGTGCTTGCGGAACACATTCTTCCTGGTTACCTTGTCATGAAAAGAGAAAAAAATATATTCCCTCTCTGCACTGTACAGTGTGATAAACTGATATCCACTGAGTTGAGTCGGGAAAATAAAGCTGAAAGTGGTGATTCGTGGATGGAGGAGAAATCGATACGTCTGGAGAGTGCGGCCTTCCAATGGGAGGATAGAGCGGGATATATGCCAAGCAAAACTCGACTCGTCATTCCAAACAAATCCTCCCTTCAGTACTACGCCCAGTTTACGATTAACCATTTTTACAGCACCACCTTTGTCCACTAGGTGGCCCTCTGAAGCCTCACCTGTTTGAGCAGCGCCAGCACGTATAAGGGGAAGAGCCGCAAGGCGCTGGGGGCCACCAGGCCTGCGGGCTGCAGGTTCGAGGTGTTGCGGTAGGCAGACAGGGAGTCCACGACAGCATTGACCAGGGCATCCCTGGCATCCGACAGGCTGGAGGACACTGATCGGTCGATGGCTGTACGGAGAGAGGCCACATGTCAGACACACCAATATTTAACCGTGACTCATATTTACGCTAAATCAATGCTAAATCAGCTGCAAGCATGGGCGGAACTTAATTTTCACTACTAGTACACTGGGCTTGTTCAGCGAAAAATTTTAATTTATTTATTACTATGTAGCAGGCTAGTGTTGAGATTTTGTACTTGCCCTTTGTCTAAATTACATGTATGAGGTGAGTGGGTGAGCATGAATTTCCAGCCAAGCTACATGGTTACAAATAGGGGTGGGCGATATGACCTAAAAAATTTGTGGTATTTTTCACTTTTTGTACAGTGACAGTAAAATATCACTTTTTAATATCGCTTTTATATATTAAATATATTACTTTGTTCCAAGTTTTGGGCAGAGTAGCATGTCTTCTCCCTTTTTGTAAATGAAATGTTTTTTTTAAATAATATATTAAGTACTTTAATTGCTATTACTGTTGGGTGTCGGTGGTCTTATTTCGAGAAGATTTAAAAAAATGACATTTGAAACGTTTGATACACACTCAATGTGGACTGAAAAATTCACAAATCAGACTGGTGAGAATGAGCCTGGTTGGACCTGTTTATATGGTGAAGTTTTTTATTATTCACGTTAGACAATAAAAAGGCAAAGTATATATAATACTTAATAGATTTTATAATTCACACATCACGAGTAACAAAAACACTGTTTACTAGTGCATCCCACTGCACTGTTGAGTTAAATTAAATGGACTCCCGAATTGTTAACTGCAAACTCCCTTTACCGCGGTCAAAGCAAACGGAATGACAAGCTGCTTCAGCCGAAAACAGTGCATTTTACAGTCCATTTAGAATAAAACGCAGGGTTGGTAACTTTGGTCTGCTACTTGGCGTTAGATTTTCAAATCGAGACAAGTCTGCACACACATTTAAATGTATGCAACAGTTATATTACCTTGTAAATACTCTGTAGGGTTTGCAAACTACCGCAACGCTTTTGATAGTTTTTCTAACCTAAAATTAGCACTATCAGAAAATTTACACAACGCACATAAACCAGTTACATAGACTGAATAAGGACAAGTATTTGGATGACAACTGAAGCTTTGAAGCAAATAAAATGCTTTATTTTTTATAATTAGGCTGTTGACGTATCGTGGTGTTAACGGTATAGCGCAAATTCATATCGCGGTGCACAATCACACCGGTAATGACTGACACCGGTGTACTGCCCACCCCTAGTTACAAACACGCATTTAGTCATCTTAAGAAGGGTTATTTATTGGGCACTGCGGAGGGACGCCGTGCATGAGACAGCGAAGCATTCTGAGGCCCGGGAGACTGGCACACTCACCCATGTTAGCTAGAAGGCAAGTGACGGCCTGAATATCAGCGCCCGCGAACACGTCGCTCAGCTGGCTCACGACGGGCAGACAGAGCGTGTGCACGCGGATCCTGCGCTTCCCTGCGGAGACAGACAAGTGCATATTTGACAGAGAGCCATTATTCAGATATAACCTACTGCATTTGTATATATTTTATTGCACCTGGTTAGATGCTAATTGCATTTCATTGGCTCTGTGCCTCAGCACAACAGTTCTCAATCCTGTTCCTGGTGCTCCCCCCTGCCCGAATGTTTCCATTCCAACCAAAAGTGCTTGCAACCTGCCACATTCATTATTAGCCTATTAAGGACCACATAAGCCTGATTGAGGTAGGGTTGGAATGAAAACATTCTGGCAGGGGGCATGCCAGGAACATGATAGAGAACCGATAGAGAACACAAGGTCAAAAGGTGAGAGATCATCAGTGGGGAGGGGTCAGCCCTGCCCCCAAAAACGGCACCACTTATCAGGCGGAGCCTAACCTTTGCTGGAGGTATAGAGGAGCGCGGCCTGGAAGCAGGCGAGCGACGTGTCAGCCAGGCTCTCGTCGATGGACATCTGCACAGCAAAGCCGGAGTCAGGGTTGACGTTAGCCAGGGACAGCAGGTCCGTGGAACGGACGAAGAAATTCCCATGGAACGTGTGGATTGACAATCCTGGTGAAGAAGTAGGGTTTAATGTCAGGGTGACAGAGGGCTTGGAGACACACACATGAAAAGACCACTTTCAAATCACGTCGGTCCTGGTTTATCATGAATCCAGCACTGCTCTGGTTAAACATACAGAAGTGAGCCTGACCGACCTTTAGTACAGCGTATCCGCATGACTGCCTCGAAGCCGATCTTTCTGGTCAGGTATCTCTGCAGGTCCTTCTGGAACTTCTCCAGCTGCGGCAGGTTGTGGACGTGGTGGAACGACGGGTAGTAATAGATGCTTCCAGCTGAATATTTGGCCACACAAGCTGGAAAGGAACAGGTCGACCTCAGAGAATTTCACTGACACATACATCTCTTTCTGCGGGTCTGCTACCACACACACCAACCCGACCGTGTTACACAACAGGTGCTAACATCATTAGCACAACAGGCACCAATATGATTCACCAGCACACAACGTAAGCAAACTATCCTTGTGCTTTAAACTGAAGCTACCCAGGTTACCCAGATTTTGGTCATTCCACCAACTCCATTCCTTTTACTGTGTTTAAACAAAAACTAAACTCACCCACCAGCAGAGTTGGGTAATTCAGGTCCAGAAGGTAAAAGTCCAGTCTGGGATTTTTTTTTCAAGCAGCCAGTTGAGTACTCTGTGACTGTGACTCTTCATGCTCAACTGGTTGGTTGAAACAAAATCCCAGTCTGGACTTTTACCTTCTGGACCTGAATTACCCAACTCTGCCCACCAGTATCTTCATTAACTAGCTACTTAAATGGAGTAGAAATCATGGTCCATTTCTCAGTTGGAGAGTGTGGTCATGCGCTGCATGTGTGGTCACTAAAGGCATAGTGCAGAAGCAGCAGCAATTTCTGGTGGTTCCTCACCTAATGAGGCCAAATCTGAATACTGGGAGGTGAGCAGGAACAGGTCCACAGCTATCTGCTGGCCGGAGCAGTCCAGTGCCAGTTTCTTGTAGAAGTCCGTTGCGGGGCCTAGGTGCTGAACTCCCTACGATGGTGAGAAGGTCGACGTCATGAAATGCAAAAAGAAAGCTTCCGTCTTCCCAAGTGATGGAGCTGGAAGCGGGAGTGGGGGGGTACCTTGGTGCTTGACCTCAGGTTGGGGTCCTCCCGGGACTGCAGAAGGCCAGCCCCCTGGGTGGGCAGCTGGGTCTGGAAGACGGAGACGCGGCCGCCCGTGGGGGACATGAGCTTGAAGGCGGCCTGCAGGGCGGGGCCCAGGGCGCTGTGGGTCTCCCTGGTGTGGGTGAACATTCCGGGCAGGGAGCTCAGGAGATCTTTTACCAGCTGCAAACAGGGACGCCTGATCAGAAAGTGGAGAGCGAGGCCTCCACAGAGCCGCACCCATCACATACCAGCGGCTCCTCTTACCTCTCTGCTTTCCTTCAGGTTAACCAGCAGGCTGTCGGGGGTAGGTAGGAAGATATCTGGAAAAAGATAGAATGAACCAGTGAAGGTGATGGATTCAAACCCTGAAGGATGCTGGGTCCAATCCCACCCGGGAGCCCTAGTGTAGGTGCTTATGCATTAAACTAACCAGCTCTATAAATGACTAAAACCACAGCACTTGATGGGAAATACGGCATCAGCTAGGAAATTATTGCCCGCAATATCGAGCCTGTTTAAATACTGCACTAACTGTGCCTTTAAATGCAGAAAACTTGTTGCCAGTTTATAAACTAACCCTGCAATCACTATTTTGTTATTTTTTTTGGCAATTAGCTGCAAATCTAACAGAAATAAAGTGGGGCAGGTGAGCCCCATCACAAAGTTAACAGCAGCAGAAGAGCGAGCGTTCACCTTCGATGTCAGAGACGACCAGCATCTGTGGCTGGGACAGACCCTCCTGCAGGTTGTAGAAGTGGATGGTGCTGTCGAAGGTGACGAAGCCCACCCGGGTGCGGGTGTCGCCCGGTAACCTGGAAGGGGAAACCAGGAGTGGGGGGGGATCAATGTGGACAAGGCTTCTGAATGCAAATTCCTGACACAGGACACCTCATGCAATTAATTATACACCATATATAGGTCCACATAAAACTGAAGGCTTATCCAAACTGTTCATCCAAAGGGCAAAATTGTTAAGACACACGGAAACATATTATTCTTCAAAAGATAGCTCCGTGTTTTCTTGAAACGTTATCACAACAGCGTTTGGGGCTTAGGCAAAGGGCATCAGAAATTCTTCAGCATTTCATATGAACAAAATGTTATTCTTTGGTAGTTTTTAGCTCTGATTTAATATATATTAGAGCAGAATTGCTGCCTCTTGTTTGAGTACTCACTTATCCAGGTTGTCCAGCAAGGACTGGCAGAAGATGGTCAGGTAGCCAGTCTCCACTGCATTGTGGGAAACGTCCAGCACAAACAGGTAGACGGCAGGCTGAGGGGGGCGGAGCTACAGACAGACAGGTAGATCTGAGTGCTGGAAATGTGATCAGGTCAGGTACAAGTCGGAAAAAGCAGCACGTGGTGAACAGCACCGCCCTGCTGGCCGCGCCGGAGGCCCTCACCATGTAATCCGAGGAGGCGATAAACTCCACCGTGGAATTCTGCACCTCCGGCCTCTTGTGGGGTTCTCCGTAGGAACGGGTCACCGGGTTGTACATAAACTCATCAGGAACTAAAAAGAAACACACACAACAAATATTAACATAACCAGTGCAGCCAAGCAGTAATTTTACAGTAAGAGATTATGGTTCATTATCTCTTTGAGCCTCCTCTGCCAACAAACGGACCAAAGCAGAACCTTCTCCTGCAGTCTCAGAGCCAGAATCACGTACCGTCATTGACTCTGTAGCAGAGGTTACATTTCCAGCGCCTCTGGTCCAGAAAAGTCACGAACGGGTTGATGTAAGTTCGGCAGGAGCGACACCGGACGATGGTGTTGGACGTTATGACCGGCAGCTGCTACGGGGGGGGGGGGGGGGGGGT
>JAODJU010000014.1:7546438-7559615 GCA_026776725.1 Gnathonemus echidnorhynchus
AGGGTTTGGCGGAGATGTGGAGACAGATGGTGCGTCAGGATGGCCGTGCGGCACAGCACCGTATTCGGGGGGGGGGGGATTGGGGCATCACCTTACCGTTAGGTCTCTAAAAGGGTGCAGCAGCAGGCCCAGGGGAAGCTTGGCTTTGTTCAATAGGGCCTGGGTCTGGGGGATGTTGGTCAGGGTGCATCGAAACGTGCTGTAACCGTGGAGGAGGGGGGACACTGATGTGAATTAGGCAGTGTAGTCCCGTGTCTGGGCATATGCTAACAGCTATAGCCAAACCTGACACACACACACACACACACACACACTTCATATATTCCTAACTACGAAATCCCTAACCCTTAACTATAAGAAACCATATTAAAAAAACAAGACTTTTGCCATTTTTGTTTTTTTCAATTGCATTCACTGATTTTTATAAAATTGTGGTTTTTGTTGACCTGAAAAATGTCCCCACAAGCTAAAAAAAGAAGAAAAAAAAAAAAAAGGTTCTATCACACTGTGGGCACACTTGGTTCCCGCAACGTGGGACATATAAGCCCACAGATACAGACACTCACTCTGGGCTGCAGTTGACCTTCCTGAGGTCGGCGCTCAGGTTGGGTTCGGGGTCAGGCAGGGGGCTTGGGGGCAGGATGTTCCTCTCCTGCAGCAGGTTCACCGGCCGTAGCCCTTCCACCTGCAGCTCAGGCACCCCGCTGAGCCCCCCCAGGGCGGTGGACAGCTGGGACATGTTGGGGAAGGGCTGCAAAAAAGGGGGGGGGGGAGGAGTAAGATTAGCTGCCCTCTCTCTCTCTCTCACTCACGCACACACTTTTCACCCATATTCATTTCTAAAAATTCAGTTATTGCTTTTTAAATGTACGTAAAGAGATCTGAAATTTCAGCTGGAGTAGTTGTCCCTCTATTCTACAAATCTGTACCAGATGAGTGGCTGCAAGACGGATGGATGGAGTAACTTCATCTGTGCCTCAGAGTTTCTGGTTCTGATGACATTCTGTTACGAGAGCCGCTAAAAGCTTACAAATCCCCGGGAGACTTCCTCAAAGGATTTCGCCGCACAAAGTTCCGTACAAAACATACCTGCGAAAATGGCTGATATCCAGGTGGGTTGCATCCACCGTAAGAGGGGGTGGCATCTGTTCTGCTGGCTGATTTCTGCTGGTAGGCCGGGTGGAGGTTGGGGTAACTGTAGCCGAAAGGTGGGACTGCTTTGGACGAAGGCGGTGGCGGGGGAAGCGAGGAGGAGTCTAAATTTCGTGGAGGAGACAGTGATTTGAGGGAACCAACGGTACAGTGATGGCATGTGACTAGAGAGGCAGGACTTTAACCTACTTTCATTTTACTGGCAAAAACCCACAAACTTTGATTATGACCTTAGATGGCGACTCTAATAATGGACTTTACTCCTAATACTGCACATGACTACAGTAAAGGGTATAGGAGAGACCTTGATACTGGAAGAGACATAACTCCAGTCATTAAAAACAGCATATATGAATAAGCGTTGAGATGATTTGAGATCAAATTTTGTTACAACAGACAATATGTAACAACATTATGTTTGAAATCAACGACAACAAAACATATCTGATATATATCTGATAATCAATCTAAATACTTGTATACATCATAACACTCACTGGAGATGGCTGTTGATTGTTAAAAACTTTTTTGCCTCTGAGGAAGGAAAATTAACTACGATAATTAACCTTAATAAGGTTTCTACTTGACCAAACTTGGCCTGGGCTCTTCTAGAAGTCCTCAGCTAACCTCTGCAGTCCCAACCTGTGGCCTGTACTACGAAGCGGGGTTACAGGCTTATCGGGGTAACTAGTCAGATTTAAGATACCAAACTTTAATTAACTGGACTTCATATTCGTTCACTTACATTTTGCCCAGACTACCTTAAATCCGACAAATTACCCTGATAATACAGTAACCGCGCTTCGTAGTACAGGCTTCTGGTCCTCGGGGAACCGCAGACAGTTCACAATTTTGCTCCCTGCCAGACAATCCATGTTTTCGCTCCCTCTCAGCTCTCAGTAGAGAGTTGTGAAGGAGCAAAAATGTGGACTGTCTGTGGGTCCCTGAGGACCGGGTTGGGAAACATTGCTGTAGATAGCAGGCTCTGACTTTGCAGTAACTGTCACTAAGTGGCAATACACTGCACTGCACTCCTTTCCTGAAATGCAAATCTGTCAATTTTTTTTTTGTTATAGTTTCCGAGTCCAGAAATAAATGCAGGATCAGCTTTTCAAATGAATGGGGACTTGTTATCCTTACATGCTTTCACACAATTAAAACAAATCTCGCCGTACAGCTGGACCAAAATGATTTAATCCAGCTTTCTTGAAATCTGAGCACTTTGCTACTTTTAGCATAAGTAAACTGCAGATGGAGCCAATATGGCTGCGCGTAAACAGGATCTACATCTCTGCGAGTCTTTATCCGTCTCCATATCGTTACTCCTACAGCCGGCAAAGCACTAAAACACGAAAACATTGTGGCCACAATTAATATTTCCTAATCTTGTTCCTGCATATAAAACACTTCTGACACACACCTTTTTTACAGGGTGTTCTGCAGTCTCTCTTCCTGCCTATCAACTGGTTCAGATGAACCGCAGCTTCTCTTTTCCCATTTCCCTGTCTGCCGTTCCACCTCACCTATAGGCTCTCTCTCTTCTAGTCTGCCTGCCTGCTGTTGCCACTGATCCATTCTCTCTCCTGGCAACCTGTCTGTCTGTCGGCTCATTCAGCTGATCTGCAGTCTTCTGCTCTTCCAGTTGTTTGTTCCTTTAGCAGATTATCAGACAGCTTGTGCTGATGTTTCACGCATTAAGCTAGCATATATTACTGCACAGACCTGACACGTGTAAATACACTACAAACTGTACAAGTGAAAGCATTGGTACAGCATTTTTAAACATTATTTTGTAGCATTTTTCATTTCACTGGAACTCAAGTCAATAATCAAAAACATTAAACAGAGCTGATATGGCCATTACCATATTTGCACAGGCTAGCCTCAATCATTCATCCATTCTACCCAGGCTAATTCATGCTCTCTCTTAGTCTCTCTAATTTCTGCGCTCATTTCCTTAAAATGCACTTAAGACTAAAATCTGTTTTTGTGCAACAATTTCAGCTGCTCTGAAAATACCAGTATTCGGGAATTGTTCATACGACGGCACACACACCCATGATCCACCTCGAAAACTTATGCATTATTTCAGGACTGCTGAATGTCAAATGTATTTATGACAAGAGAGTATTAGATCAAATTACTATTTATTCTGGTAAAGAAAATTTAAATGCAAAGATGTATTTATTGGGGGGCAGGGTGGATGAATGAAGCGAAATTAAATATTGAGGGTATATGTCCCCCTGGTTCCTACGCCCCTTACTATAGCAGCCTTATATTCACACACACAGAACTGCTCTAACCTAAGCCACATAAAACCTACCAATCCTACCATTACTAAAATACACTGAACATTTTACAGGAGAGCTACCCAAACTATCCTTCCAATGGGTCCTTCCACAGGTCACATAACCAAGACGGGGTTTACCTGGGTAGCTTCCATCCTCCAGGGACTCATAGTTGTTGGGGACGGGGGAGCTGCTGCCTGTGGTGGAGCTGTCAGCCCCTGGGGGGGTGGGGGAGAGGAGGAGAAAGCTTGCTAGTAAGGGAGGGGGCATCAGGTCTACGGATGGGAACGGAAGCCAGCTTCCAGTACCAGAAGCAGAGCCTCAGAAAACCAAAAAAAAAAAATGGTCTTCCCCAATCGCCAGGGCTTGAAGCGGGGGAGGGGGCTTTTAATCTGGGTCGGTTAATCCCAGCGTGGCAGTGGGAGATAAGAGCCAGTACCGAGATAGCACAGGCAGATTCCCCGGCGATCTCCATTATCCCAGATGAAATCCGTCATCCTACAAGAGCAACAGAACCGGCAGGAGCACGGGAGACCGTTGAAAGCTACAAATAATTAACACGCCAGCTCTGACGATCGTGATCGTGGATTAGGTCAGCAGGAGAGCACATGGACCTGTGATGGTATGGGTCACACCCACCCACAAATACACACACGCAGCAGCCAGGCTGGGGGGCTGTGCCCCCTCCTGGCAAAAGGGTTATTTCAGAGGAGATGAGATTATAGGCTTCCGCCTGCAGAAAACAGCATTCATGTTTCCAGAAAGCTTTAGTAAAGACAGGAAGGAGATTGTCTGCAGTATCGTGCAGCACGGGGACCCAATTACCCGCCTGGCTGGCAGGAGACCGTATCGGGCCCACGGCTCAACCCCCCACGGAGCCACACTGCAGCTTCTGCTCTTTGCAATCGCGGCAGGGGAGCCCAAGACGGCTATATTTAAAAACTTGTTAACTGTGCCAACAGGGGGGGCGCAGAGACAAGGCAACAGGGATAAGCCATCACTTGACACGGGGCGTGGAACCAATTGAGAAGCACGAGTCAAAGGTGGCCCACTCAGACCGAACGCTCGGACAGGGGAAGACGGTGGGACCAGAGGCTGCAGAAGAGGCGGAGTCTGGCACCGCCAATGAAAACGATACAGCGGGAATGAAAATGGGAAACACTCAAAGGTCTAGCTAAGCATAAAGAGAAGAAAGACGGCAAAGTGAAGCACAGTAACCTGAAAACTAGTGACTGATCACACGGTTATTCAAGTTCTGCCAACAAACCAGACCGAGTTTAACTTTTGTGAAACCTTCACAGATAACTCACTCCCACTTATTAAATGAGAATGCAAAAAAAGTAAGATACAGAAGAGTTTGTTGGCTCTCATAGACTCAGAGCTGTTAGGAAAAAGACTGTTAGTTTTTCCAGGGGAAATGGTGAATGTTGCTTATAATCCAAATGTCAGGACATCCCCAGTGCCTTAAGTCTTCCACAGGGACAAATGCGCTGCTTCACAGTATCTCCTTTGTACACCTCTGTTTCCTCCTCTCCAAAGACTGAAGATGGGGCAAGCTGAGCGAAGGCAGACAGTGTGGAGACCAAGGACTGAGGGGGGGTAGAGGGGATAGGAGGCCACATGGGATGGGGTCTGGAAGGTGGAGGGAAGCGATGCTATGAGACGGGTCTGGGGGAGAGCGATGGTCAATGCAAGGCGGGGGGGCAGGGCGTGGAGAGGTGGGCAAGTAAAAGCTATAGCAGACCTGCTTCCTCATCATCCTCCTCCTCATCGTCCTCATCATCGGAGCTCGATGACGAGGGGGCGGCTGTGGACGACCTACCTCCGCTATTAGCAACATATCCGTATTGCGGGCCTGTGGGGTGGAGAAGCACAAACAACTGTCAGCTGCTGATGGGGTCAGGGGTCAGAGGTCAGCCGGCCATGGTCTGCACAGACATTGGCAAAGCCTGATATCACTGGCAACATGACGTGGCCAGGACTTGTAGACCGTCTCATCTGTGCCGCTTTTGTTCACAGGGTGCAGACCAAACTCCATGTGTTCAAACCAACAGGTGGGGGAAAAAAAAAAGCAGCTTTCGTCTCAGTGAAGATGTCACTCCAAGAAAATGTGAGGTACATGACCACACATCACAGACACTGAAGCCATACATTTGAATTGCTTTCACATTTGAGCACAGCTTATATGGTGTTGGCTTGACTGTGGATTTCGGATGTCAGTATGTCCAGCCTGTATAAGAAAAGCTAAATTAGCCATGAGATATCCTCTCCTATCAAAAGAGAAGCCACTGGGAACCCAGGAGACTCCAAATCAGGAGCAGCAGGAGCAGGAAGCTGTAACAGAGTCACGTTTCTCTATGACAGCTCTCCTGAGTGTTGGACATTCTTTAAGAGATGTTAAGGGAGGAACAGATCTCATATATTATGAATTGTCTGATGACTGTACAAGCATGTTTGTTGTAGCTAACAGTACTAGGCAAACTACTTAGCATAACAAACCCGTGAAAGTACTAAAATCAATTTAACATAATCAAAGGCTTGTGAACATTACAAGACAAAAGTGGTACTTTGACATAAAATAATACAAAGACAAAATCACAGGCTGAATGTCATCAAGGAAAGACAGGGAGGAAGCTTTCCCCAAACAAGCACGTAGAGAAGATTAAAACCAACACAAATACATTTAAAAATCCAGACGCCGTTTTTAATTTTCATTTTGCTTTTTATCTTTCACTTCCCCTGCTCGTAATGGCTTGTGTCATAGCATGAATAAATTTCTGATCTGAAGGCTATCTGGCAGAAGCGAAACACGTCCATCTTTAAGAAGTTTCAAGTAACAGAACAATAGCTTTTGGCTTTTCAAATGGAAAGAACAACCGACAGCGAGGCAGGCATCACAGGGATTAAGGACATGGACTTGTTGCCCAGTGCTGAGGACAATGCAAGTTATTTCTCAAGATACAAATTTTGCAGAACTCATTGACAAAGACAACATTATCCTACCCTTAAATCCGAGTGTGAATTAATTATATGGACACTGATTAAGTACTTGCATTCCTGTACTTCCAAGCATGGTTTGGGATTTTCCCCAAACACAGAAGCAAAATGCAAAAACTGCAGAGCACTACCCAAAAGCCACCATTCACAAACTGCAAGGCATGATTATGGCCAACAGCAACAATCTGCCAAAAAAAATGGAACTTAAAAAAAAGATACGCTGACTGATCTAGCAACATCTCTACTGACATGACATCACTCATCTATAGAATTCATATTCTGGCACAGCCTCTGATGGGGCCATGATGGACCTACTGACTATCACAACGAATTTGATGCATCCAAATTTCAATTAGCATAGGGCATGTGCAACATTTTTCTGTGAAGGATTTTGGATTGATTACTGACAAGAACAATAACTCTGGCAAAATTATCAGTTCAAACAAGCCCACTGAGCTACACTGGGCAGGATTTTCTTTTTTAAAACCAAAAGAGCTGACCTGTTTCTACACCAAGAAGTTGTGAGAGAGTATCTGAGGAGTAAAACACGATTCATTGGGACAGGGTCTTACCAGGATGATGGCCTGGAGAAGAATGCACGGAATTGGAAGGGGTTCCTGATGGTGGTCTCTCCCCAGCACTGTCACCAGTGTTGGGCTCGAGGGCTTTGTAGGACTGGGTCACAACTGGCTGAGTCTGGTCATAGTGCTGAAGAACAAGAGGCGAAACTGGGGAGAAAAGCAATAATTATTATTTTACCCATTCAAGCTGTTCTTGCAGGAAAAAGAGATATCCTTCCTTTCATGGATTATAATGTAAAAGCTTATGTCTGTAATGACCATCCCCAGAATGGCGGGAGATGGCGGACAGCCACGTCTCTGGGGAAGATGCCTTGCAGAAGTCCGTGCAAAGTTTAAGCCACAACTGCTGAAACGCTCATCGACGACATGCTTTGAAATGGTACTGTGGAACAAGTCGGGCTTACCTGCGCTAACCTGGCCGTTGACAGCCACTCCGCTCGGGGGCGTGGCATAGGTGCAGGGAGCTGTTGAAACAGCCGTGGGAGGGGCTCCAATTCCCGGGGGACCCTGGTACAGCTGGGCCTGGGGGGCCTGTGAGGAACGCGCTGTGCTATACTGGTTGGCCCCTGGTGCCGAGGAGTATGAGGCCACGGGGTATAGTGGAGCGGACGAAGCAGCTGTGGCTGCAAGTCCCTGAGAAGCGGGGTATGGTGCATAGTAGGGGGCCGGGTAGCTAGTCAGCTGCTTAAATGGTGGCGGGTGCTGGGGGGCATGGTGAGCGCTGGAGGGGGGGGCGCCAGTGGCACTGTAAGACTGAGAAGCCTGCGTTTGAGCCGCATCATACATGGGGGGGCTAGACCTGACAGTGGGCTGTACAGGCTGGGGGTGGCTGTTGTGGTAGTAGCTGGGGTGGTATTGGCTGTTCATGACGGGGGCTTTGCCAGAGGGGGCGGGGCCCTGGCCCATTACAGGAGGGTAGCTCTGCGGATGGGAGCTGTAGTACCCTGCAGCATGGTACATAGACGGGTATGTCTGTCCAGGGCCTGGAGAGAGACCAAGGTACTTTCACTTATAAGCAGGAACTCACACAGGATTAGACTGCATAGGGAAAGCTTTACTTTATAAGATAAACTATCAAATGAATGGCATTTGAAAACAGGTTCAAAATTCCACAGCAATAAAGAGATGCACACCCCATACATACACTCATCCTAATAAGGACGCCAGAAAAATCATAAACAAAGCATGCAGCACCCAGATAATCAAGGTTCAATGAGAAACACCAAACTGCAGGACAGAAAATCTACAAATATTTGAAGCTTCTTTCCTCAACTTGGCCCACACGATCACCACTGCACCCAAGCCCTGCATTTATGACCACAAACAGCACGAAAACGTGTCTATGACTTTAAAATGTGGCAGTGGACAGGTCTGTTTGCTCATTCCTGTCACTTTGCACTTCCTCCTGATGACCAAGAGCCCATGCACAGCTATAAATAATCCATAGAAAAGGTGATAGAAAAAATGCGTCCAAATAAACATAACGTTTTTGGCTCCTGTGACTTTAAGAAATCTCAGACGACGGAAAGGCAAAGACTGTTGAATTAAGTGCATCATTTAGCTTTTAAATAATGGTAGTTAAGTGCATGTATAAAAATAAAAAAAATAAAGCACCGATTCGTTCGGCGGTGCCGTTAATCCAGCCATGATGCTGCTGGCAGCGAATCGAGGACACTTGCTACCTTTTGCTAACAATTAACAAATACAGAGGCATGAGGCGGGCAGATAAAAGATAATCGGGTTTTAAATGTCAGCCAAAACTCACAAAATCCCCACGCACATCTGTTTTCGCAATATACTGCATTTTGACCTCTGCCAAATAAATGGACTTAGGGGCTGGAGTCGAAACCCCCGTTATAACGTGCGCCTTAATAAAGTCGGTGGTCTCAGTGGTCAGACATAATACCCAGTGCTACCTAGAAGAAAATTATCTGAAGGGAAATTAGGTTTTTTTATGACACCTGTCCAGCCGACTGCAAAGAAGTGGCTTTCTGAGCCAGCTAGCCAGCAGGTTACCGTGTAAACCGAGGCCGCTCCCAGGCTACGGCTAACAGGTTCACCACTTTGCCAGCCCCGTCCATTAACGTACCTAAACCTAACCGGCGGGCAGCCCGGTACTCTCCGCCGCAGCCTCCGCTAGCACCGGCGGGCCGATAGTCCACATGACTCACCGCAACGGCCAGAAACTAAACCGAAACGACCGCCCCCTCCTTCACTGACTCAGCGGTAACCAGGTTGGCCAGACCGAGCTAGGGTAAGCTATGCTAACTAGGCCTCGGCCTGTCCTACCGTTCTGGCAGGGAGGAGCTGCGCCTCCGTTCTGCGTCGCGTTCAAGTTGTACCCGGCGGAGGGGTTCAAATTCGCCGACATCTCTCCTTTCAGCGCTTCTTGTTAATAAAAAATAAATTCATGCGGTGTACCGGTGAATCACCATTAATTATTCTGTCACTTTGTTTCTTATTAGTGGCAAACAGCGCCGTTAGGAGCGCTCGACGGACGCCCTCCGTCCCACTACGTGGGATTAGCTGATGCTCTGCGGCTGGATGCTGGATGCGAGCGGCGCCGCGGCGCCACCTGCGCGCACACAGTGATGATGGGAGCCGCTTGCGGGGAACCGCATTTATTCACCATTATGACCTCAGCCCAACCTCGTCTAATGTCTTTATCACATTCGTTCATGCATCTTTATGGTTGCGTAAAGGGATTTTAGTCACTATTTTTATGCTCCGCTTTCATGTAAAGTTTATCCTTTACTTATTATATGGAATGGTATATTCCACGCGTTGCACCAGCCGTCCCAGAGGATAAGTATTTGCTTTGTTGACATATTCACTGTAACCTCTGAGACTTAAAATATAATACACATGTACAAACAATGTTTTAAAAGGATAAATTAAACAATTACTGGCGTAAATTATTGTAGAATTACATATGAACTGTAACACAGGTGTTAAATCCACAGGTATTGCAACGGAGCATCTTTATTTTTTTAAAGTATTACATTACACATTCTCAGAGAAGATGCTTTTGTGACATTGTTAAAAGGAATAAAATTTGTTATCCAAGGAGCAGAGTTTTCAATTATTAATGCAATACTGATACACTGATTTGATTTGTGTACCATAAAAAAGATTAAAATAAACATTTCATTGGTTAGATATTAGTCAGTCAAAACGACTCCAAATACCCTTTTCCTCAGTTCCAAAAGGAACATCAAGCAACATGAAGTATTCTTCGCCGTATACAACTGCAGAGAGGCCAAACAGGTCTGGACTTCAGTCTGAACTCATTGGGCTTCAAGAATCCATAAAAAAAATAATTGTCCCTTAAAAATGGTTCAAACAACAGTCAGGTGCCAAGAATAAAATGAGTTCACTGTTGTTGACAGAAGTTTCTAAAAAGGCCTTCTTATCCTTAGCTGTAATGGTTGAACTCTTGTCACATGTCAACATCATCTTCGCAGGAGCTCTTGAGTTGTGTGGTGGCAGAGTCTGCACACTCCTGTGATGGCTGCCATGGGGAGGCTTGCTGGGTGGACCTGTCAGACCACGTCCTGAGGAACTCGCGCCCTCTGGGCCGTGCACTCACACTCCTCCTTCAGTTCGGCGGGGGGGCCGCAGCAGTCGGACACCTCGCCCTTGGCCTGGCAGGTCAGGCAGCAGGAGGTGCGGCCCTGCTGTCGGCAGGAGGTGCAAGAGAGGACCAGCTGGCAGCAGAAATGCGTGGAGCACAGCTCGTAGCTGTCCCATGGGGTGCTGCAGTACCGGCATTCTGCAAGAGGGGGCGGAAGTGTATGGAAGGGCGAACGAAATGTCTGTTTACTAAGAGCACTTACAGCTGGTGTTTTTTAAAATAAGCTCAACAATATTCATCATGTGTTTTAACAATTGCATTATGTTTAGGCTACATTACAAACATTTTATTTACTTAGATGACAATTTTATCCAGAGCGATCACAGAGAAGGGTTTGCCAGAGTTCTGGTGCAATTGGGGTTAAGGGACTTAATCAAGGGTCCAAAGGTCATCGGACTACTCTGCTGGCCACGGGATTCGAACCCTTTCAGACACGGGCAGAGATCGCTTACCTGCTGAGAAACAACTTATCTAACTGAGCACAAATAATTAAGTTTTGGCACAATCCGTTAATTTTCTATAACCGCTTCTTGTGTACAAGTCTGAAGGAGGAAACACTTGTAACACAGGGAGAACTAAGTCAGTGACACTAAGTCAGAGGTGGATATTCCAGGTGCAGAAAGTAAAAATCCAGACCACGACTTTTTTTCAACCAACCAGTTGAGTATAAAGAGTCACAGAATATTCAACTGGTTGGTTGAAACAAAACCTTGGTCTGGATTCTTACTTTCTGGACCTGAAATGTTTACTTCTGCACTTAGTTAAGCTTAATTCTTGGTGGTTATTCATAAAAATTCCCAATAATGCTATACTAACATATACGGAACAAATCTCTCAATTTAATTACAACCAGAATCCAACCAGATACAGGTCTGTCTGAAGCAGAATAAAAACCTGCAAAGCAATGCTAAATGGATGACAAAGAAAAAAAAGTTAAATGTATATACCTGAGATGACGTCATTATTATAGGCGATTGCATATCGCTCGTCAAACACAAACAGTTTTCCCCGATAGAAGCCGTCAGGAAATTGCTCCAGATATTTATGAATGCCTCCTTTTAGTTGATACACTTCCTTACAGACATCCTGGGAAGACACACAATACAGCTCTTTTTCCTCTGCTAATTAATACTAATCATGCAAATACAGAATACCAAAATAAAACAGAAAGCAATTTGACCTTTGAGCGTAGGTACGCAGACCCCCGCTCGCAGCGAATGCCGCCGGTGCAGTACATGAGAACTTTCTTATCCCGAAAGAGCTCCAGGTTTTTATCCACGTAGTCTGGGAAGTAGCTGAATTTCCGAATGTCAGGAGCCAGACATTTACTAAACTGTCCCTGGAAGAGAACAATTGACATTCTATTATTTTACTTCTGTTATCTCAAATAGTGAAGGTTCTGTGATTCCCAGTGAGATGTGCTGAATAAATTAAACAAAACATTTACTGTTTAATTACTTAGAAATAATTCAAAAATTGGCCAGATGGTTAGACTTATAATTACTTTGCATGACAACTTAGACTTGGCTGAAACGAGCCATAATAATGTATTCCATTAAGACACTGAGGCTTTGCAGTGAATGACAAGACTCAAGAGAAGTTAAGATTTGTTTAATACTCACTATTTTACTTTCATAAAAGTTTCTGCAGTCCAGGAGGACGGTATCTGTGCATGAATCTCCTTTTGACAAAAGCTTTTCAACTTCTTTGTGAAATTCTTCAGGCTCCAAATGGACACCTAAGAAATGAATCAAAAGCATTGTGTTTAGCGATATCAACAAAGCAATCCGACAGCAATCCTGCTGCATCAGCCATCGATGATCCTGCTGCAGGCTGTAAATCTGGATTCATTCGCGCATTCTTGACAAAATGCATTGAGCTAATCAACTTACCAGCCAATCTGTATGAAAGAACGTCAGGATCCACCCCCATCGGAACGATCTCTTTATAAACCCCTACCCTCAGGTTAGAGAAGCACTCTGCACCTCCTTCACTTCTCTGTTGGGAAGAGTATCGTTTTGTTGTTTGTTCATGGAAACTTTGCAAATACTGACTACTTTAAAAATTTCCGTTAATAGAAAATTCTCTTGCTGGTTAGTATCACTGGTAAACATCCTGTGAGAAATCTGCAGGCAACCTCAACCACGATTAATTGTGCTGCAAGTGTGGGAAAATGGTATGCAAACATTTTCCAGGTTAAAGCATCTTTACCTTGAAATCCTCCTGCACCATCATTCTGAAGATCGGATGAGAAAGCATCGCTTCGACATATAACCTTGTGGCCACTTTGGTTCCTCCCACAGTTCCGTTTATACCCTCTCTCGCCACGCGAATCTGCAGTTAAACACAGCAGCAGACTTAAAAACCTGACTTATGGTCCTTTTCCACTGACACCAAGAACCGAGCCGTACCGCGAACTGGCAGTTTCCCATTGTAAATTATCTGAGCCATACCTAAGCCGTACCGCGAACTGGCAGTTTCCCATTGTAAATTATCTGAGCCATACCTAAGCCGTACCGCGAACT
>JAODJU010000014.1:7564822-7576696 GCA_026776725.1 Gnathonemus echidnorhynchus
TTTAAGCCAGCAGGGTCACACAGTCACATAGAGTTGGGGGTTAAGGGCTTTGCTCAACGGCGAAATTGCTCTGCCGACAGTGACATGCACAGACTTTTCAAGGGGCAAGTGCTCAAACAGGACGGTCGACTGGTGATTTTTGCTGACTGGGGGGTGGTCCTCCTTGGTAACTTTTTGCAGTGGGGGAGATCAATCAGCAGTTATTCAAAAAGGGCATGTGCAGTATCAAAAGAGGGCACTTTGATTCATTCAGGCTTTAGGGCCAGGTGCTTAGGCAATCCCAGACTCTATTTGCACATTCCTGCTTCCAAACTCAGGAACAGTGTGCTAACACACTGAGCTACACATCGTCAACTCATTATGTGCCCTCACATTGACTAGTTTGCCACCTGGTTGGTTTCTTCATACCCTTGAGCTGCTCATGGGAGTTTTACTTGCAAAAAATGTTCTGAGGGCAGAAGGATAACATGATTGGTTCAGAGAAAGAACCAGTCAGATTGTAGAGGAAGTGGGTCCAAGACATCTCACTGGTTGGTTCCACTTCCTCTAGTTTCTTGGACCCACCTGATCTATAATCTGATTGGTTATCTCTGATCCAATCATTTTTTTCCTTCTGCCCTCAGAACATTTTTGCGTAAGTAAAACTCCCATGAGCCCTTGAGCTCCCCCATTTCTGTTTCATCCTGTAAGATCCATGTGCTGCCATTTCAGGAGACGGCAGAAGACCCATGTTCCCATGCTGCAGGTGTGGACAGCAGAGAAGCCTCACCCACAAGAGGAGGTAATGCAGATGTTCTCATTGGCTTCTTGTGGGGTAGTAATATTGCATCGGTTTCTTCACCAGTAGGACACGTACTAAAAATTCTGAAATGGGGAATTAGCCCCTTGTTTTCATTAAGGTATTTTAGATTAGAACCTACTGTGAATCTCCACTCTGTGTATATTTAAATATAACACTGACTCCTGGTACACTGAAGTAACTAGCCTAGAGCATCAGACTATTCTCATAAAGTCTGCTGCTTTGTGTTTGGTCTCTGGGTAGTAATTCTTGAAATAATGCGGCCTTTGAATCATGTGATATTTATACCCTCTGGTTTTTGCAGAAAAAGCTCTTCCTGTGATTGGTTTTATTTGTGTGTGTGTGTATTAATTGGTCACCCTCGTCGTCATGGCAGTACCTGGACTGCCTATGGGCTCAGATCCAGAAACTGAAGAAGGACCGCTGGCAGGAACGCCACATCCTGCGGCCGTACATTGCCTTCGACAGCGTCCTGTGTGAGGCGCTGCAGCACAACCTGCCCCCCTTTACCCCCCCGCCACATTCGGAGAGCGCCGTCTATCCCATGCCTCATGTCATCTTTCGTATGTTCGATTACACCGACGCCCCTGAGGTCAGTCCCCCTGGGTTAAGCAGTGCAGAAGACATTGCCAGTGTTTCCCAATCCGGTTCACGGGGACCCACAGTCCAAGTTCTTGCTCCTGGTAGAGAATTGGGAGGGAGCAAAAATGTGGACTGTCTGTCATGGAGCTTGGTTCATCCTGAGCGTTCAATACATTACTACTTAAAGCAGCTTGGCCTGGTATCTCATCATCCATAGACTGTACACCTTTGTAATAAAGTAGGAAATGTCCTTGCCTAAGAACTGTGACTGTTTAGCTGACATGAGGCCTGTTTTCAGGGCCCTGTGATGCCTGGTAGCCACTCTGTAGAGAGGTTTGTGATTGAGGAGAACCTCCACTGCATCATGAAGTCCCACTGGAAGGAGAGGAAGACGTGGTGAGCATCCCGGTGTCTAGTAGGCCCAGATGAAGCTACTCTTTGCATATTCTGAAACACGTTACTGCTTCAGTAGTTCCTATACTGTGGAAGCGTGTCCCTAATGTGGTCACATTGACCTAAAGACTGAACGCTGCCAGCGGCCAATGCAGAAATACTGATTTCTGATAGTGTGCAGCAGGTGTACAAAGGTCTAGAATAAAGTGGGTGATGTTAAATGGAGATCAAGGTGGAAATGCCTCACCTGTATCATTTTATTCTCCTGGGTACAGTGCTGCCCAGCTTCTCAGCTATCCAGGAAAGAGCAAGATTCCCCTCAACTATCACATTGTAGAGGTACGCAAGCTCAGCCGACATCATAAACGTTGGCTTCCCGCCTGGTAACAGTCTGTAAAAACGGTTAAGGATTGATGAGCAGGTTGCCTAGGTATGGTATGTATGAGGCTGACAGCTGCCACTCTCGTCCCCGGGCAGGTGATCTTCGGTGAGCTCTTCCAACTGCCGTCGCCGCCCCACATTGACGTCATGTACACCGCTCTGCTCATCGAGCTGTGCAAGCTACAGCCAGGCTCTCTGCCCCAAGTCGTATCCTCCCCCCAGTTCCCCCGTTTGAACCTTGAGCCAGTTCTCTCCAGCTGGTAGGAAGCTTTTGGTGGTTCCAAGGGCTTTTTTTGTTGCAGTGATTGTTCGGTATCTGTCCATGAAAGGTTCAACTTAACCATAGACAACCAGCTGGCTCAAGCCACAGAGATGATGTATATGCGGCTGGACACCATGAACACTACCTGCATAGACCGGTATGTGTCAGCCAGTTTATAAACCCTTAATGAATTGATGGGTTGTATTGGTATATTCACCAAAAACATTATTTGTCCCAGTGCTCATAACCTTGGATTTCTTTCTTTTAGATTTGTGACCTGGTTCTCACACCACTTGAGCAACTTTCAGTTCAGATGGAGCTGGGATGACTGGTAACTGCTATACTACTTCTAACAGGCTTGTTAGTGCTTCTGTGCAGTAGTTATTTTAAGTAGTCTTTAAGTTCTGGATGGGTATATAACAAGGGTAGGCAACCCTGATCCTGGAGTGGTGGTATCCAGGTTTTCTATCCTACCTGGTCTCTGATGAACCACATCTGATCTCAGGCAGATAGTAACTTGTTAGGTAGGATAGAAAACCTGCTGGATTCTGGCTCTCCTGGATCAGGGTTGCCTACCTCTGGTATATAACCAGGGATTGACATAACTGTTACACATTCACTTTTAAAAATGATACGTGCGGCAATCGATTGTTGTAACAGCATGAATGCGCATGTATTTTATGTGTATTTGCGCCGATATGACAAGACATTATCATGCATTTTAACCTTTATATGCTAATTCTTACTTCATTATATTCATGCACATAAAATACGTACGCATTCACACTGTTACAGTAATCGATTGGCGCACATATCGCTTTTAAAGGTGAATGCATACCAGTTATATCCATCCCTATATATAACAACCTCACAGCCTGTGCAATGCATGAGTTTTTGTTGAGCTAATATTGTTTACCTTTTTCATGTACTAATGTTCTTTTATATTTCATAATGTTGACCATGTTCATTTTGACAAGTGAGGCAGTCAAATTTTCTCTTTGCTTTAGGGTTGATTGCTTGGCAGTGGACCATGAGAAACCAAAGCCGAAATTTGTCAAGGAAGTTCTGGAGAAATGCATGCGGTACGTGGCTGATTCATGACCTCCTCTTTGCATGGAACTCCAGCAATAGTTCTTTGGTTCCTGCTTTATGTATTTATTCTGTAGAGTTTTGTTCAGACTGAATCTGTGGCTTTCTTTGTAGGCTCTCCTATCACCAGCGCATAGTAGACATCGTTCCGGCCAATTTTTCTCCATTAATCCCAGCCAATCCTATTTTCACTTTTAAATATGGTGAAGAAAGTAAGTTTTTAGCAAAATATGATCTTAAGTTCTCAGATTTTGTGTTGATTGGAAGAATGTCACAGTTCTTTGGTATTCTTGGTGCTGAATTTGTGCTGTTGCCCTCAGACGCACAGCTGCCTGGCTACCCTGTGTCCATCACTGTCTCCAACGCCATCAAGAACCGCGCCTCCAACGAGGAGATTCTGGCAGTTCTGAAGGACGTGCCCAACCCTAACCAGGAAGACGATGATGGTTGGTCCACTTTTTGCTCTCCTTGTTGTACTTGGTGGGGGTGGAACCACGTCTGCCTAAAACTGTATGCTACAGTGACAGAAGATTCTCTTCAAGCAGATGTTGTTCTGATAGAACATGCTCCCATCTTGGGTATCCCCTGCCTTGTGCCCTGTGCTACCTAGGATGAGCTACCAGGTCATTGCAACCATGTATTGGATGAGTTCTAGTGTTAGAAGTTACTAGGAAATGAACAAAACTCTAGGCATGAGCAAAACTGTAGGCCAGCTTGTGGGAGTGTTACTTGCACAATAATGTTCTGAGGGCAGAAGGAAAAAGGAAAAGGAAACCAGATTATAGATGAGAGGTTCAACCAACTACTGGAGGCGGGACCAAGACATCTGATTGGTTGGTCTTGCCTTCTCTAGTTGCTTGGACCTACTTCATCTACAATATGATTGGTTCAGAGAGAAAACCAATAATTTTTCCTTCTTCCCTCAGAACATTTTTGTATAAGTAAAACTCCTATGAGGTCTAGTTGAAGGAAATGGACTTAATACGTATAACATCGAGCTTTTTGTTGGATTCCTATGCACATTATCCCCGTTGCTCAAACTGAGTATAGACTGGTGTTATTTCAGGACTTTTGTATTTGGTTTTGGAGAATGCTAAACCTCACCACACTGATTCATGCCTTGCTCTCACAGACGAGGGTGATGGCTTCAACCCCCTGAAGATAGAAGTGTTCCTGCAGACCTTACTCAACCTGGCTGCAAAGTCGTTCAGCCACTCCTTCAGCGCCCTGGCTAAGTGAGCGAACCCAGGCTTTGCTGCGTGTCTGTGTTTGCACGTGTCCATGCATGCATGTGTGTTTTTTACATGTCCTGCTTTCGCCTGCTCTGACTTTAATGTAGACCTGAGATGTGCATGGTCACTCAGCCCCATGTCAAAGCCATCATCTTTGTTTGAGGTGCATTTCGTTGGCCCTCAGAAATGTCAAGAAGGTGCTATCCTACATGATCACGTGACTGGCTGTCAGTAAGAACGTCACTGCCCCTCCAGGTTTCACGAAGTGCTTAAGTCCCTGTCAGACAGCGACGAGGGGAAGCTGCACGTTCTCCGCGTGGTGTATGAAGTGTGGAGGAACCACCCGCAGGTCAGATGCTGCTTTGGTGTGGGATCGCGGCCAAACTCGAGATTATGGCACGTAATCCAGAGATTAACGCTGTGTGTTGGCAGCAGGTCCTGTTACTAGGCAGAAATCGTCGACTCCCTCATCTTTATCAAATTTTCCTTTGTCCTCAACAAAATTATAAACCTATTTTTATTTGCTTGTTTATTTTTTGATAGTTGCGTAACATTTTTCAGTTGAGTTGCTGTATTAAGTTGTCTTAATTGTGGATGTAACGCACACTCTTATTAAACAGATGATTTCCGTGCTTGTGGACAAGATGATCCGGACCCAGATCGTGGACTGTGCAGCTGTTGCCAACTGGATCTTCTCTCAAGACATGACCCATGACTTCACCAGGTGAGCCTGGACTCTAATCCCCTGCCTGCATAGTGATGCATTATCAGTGGTTTGAGGCCGGCTTGTCTTCACCGTGACAGGTTTTACGTCTGGGAGATTCTTCATTCCACCATCCGTAAGATGAACAAGCATGTTCAGAAGATCCAGAGGGAGCTGGAAGAAGCCAAGGAGAAGCTGGAGAAGCAGCAGCACAGGAAGGTAAAGAGGATCAGCGTTTAGCCATACTGGAAAACTCTAGCAATGTCACCCACAGCTTCCAGCAACACAAACATCTACCAGTTACTTCACCTTAATCTAAGTGCACATCATCCAGAGCTTTGGAAATACAGTGTGCAAATGAGTGATTGATCATGGGGGAGCAGGGCCATTGCTGGGGGGGGGGGTTGGTGGTGGTATATTTTCTCAGCCCCTGGACTGGAAGGGTCCCTGGGAAAATCTGCCAAGCAGCCCCCCCCCCCCCCAGGTCGGTAAGGAGGCCAAAGGTATCATTTAGTCAAGGGCACTCAAATTATTTGCTACACCCCTGCAAGGGGGACCGGGAGCCTGTCCCAGCGAAGGGGAAAATGTAAGTAGACCTTGGATGGAATGCCAGTCTGTCTCAGAGCACAAACTGGGCAGTGCAGAGATGCCAGTTTACCCAGAGCAACCACCCCCCCCCCCCACCACCACAAACACGGGGTCCCCAAAGTGTGGGGTGGTGGTGCTATTCAGTCATTTTTATACTTTTATTAATCCAGGTGAATTTTTTTTTTTTTTTTTTGATGCTGTAACGGGTGGGGTGGCTGAAACATAAAATTAGCTTGTTTTCCCTGTTGTTCCCTAGAACAAGCATAGCTGTAGTCCCTGCTGGAGGTATTAGCCGCCAGGGTCATGTTATAAAGGTGTGTGTGTGTGTGTGTGTGTGTGTGTGTGTGTGTGTGTGTGTGTGTGTGTGTGTGTGTGCGCACCCGCTCGCTGCCTTACAGAAGGACAGCGGAGATGAGGAGGACATGGAGAAGAACAGCGACGAGGAGGACGGACAGCTGGAGGAGCAGATAGACCGGCTGCAGGAGAAGGTGGAGTCGGCCCAGAGCGAGCAGAAGAACCTCTTCCTCGTAGTTTTCCAGGTCAGTGGAGCTTCACCTCCAGTCTGCTACACTGGGGGGGGGGTTAGGTCAGGTTCTTTCAAACGAGAGTGAAACGGGTTGGAGGGAAAACTGCAAAACGTCCTGTCACGGTCACAGGAGAACAATCGGCAAAAAGGGCAGAACCGTAGCTTGTGTAAGCGTGGTGTGCAGCCGCGATTTAGATGGCGATTGCGGCTTGTTTTGACGTCATTGGGCTCGCGTTTAAACGTCGCCCGAAGTCATCTTGCCCCGTCTGTCTGCAGCGATTCATCATGATGCTGACCGAGCACCTGGCTCACTGCGAGACCGCCGGCACCGACTTCAACACGTCCTGGTACAAGAACTGCATTGAGAGGCTTCAGCAGATCTTCCTCATGGTACCGGCACTCCTCCTCCTCCGCTGTGCCGCGACAAGCTGGCAAAGAGCCCAGCCGGGGTCGGCTGGATACCCCAGGGATATACGGGAGATAAAAATAGCCTCCCCCATTTGTCAGTGGGATGGCTGCGTTCCAGGATCGGTGTATAGTTCAGCTTAGTCTCCCTTGTAGGATGTCTGAGTGCTCCTGCTTTCGGTGTAAGGTTACTGTATTTCTTATGAAGGTTCAACCTGTCAGAATTTCACGTTGTCGGTGGTTCTTCGGCATAAGGTCTTGGCAGAAACTAAATGTTATTTCACTCATGCAGTTATCTAGCATTAGAAGTGTGTTTTTGTATTCATAAACCTAGTCTCCACATTAGCCTGTTGCAGGGGCGGGCAATTTTATTCAGTGTCAGTGTGTATGCAGGTTTTTGGGATAACCTTTAGGTCAGCTGTTCAAACCTAGGTGTGAGGACTCTTCAGCCAATCTTTCCTCTAATTAGTAATCTAATTATGGAGTTGCAGCAAAAACCTGCACACACAACGGCCCTTTCTGGACAAGACTGGCCATCCCTGCCCTATTGCATGCGTTTAGTGCAGGGGTGGGCAATCTTATCCGTAAAGGGCCATTGTGTGTGCAGGTTTTCGCTGCAACTCCCTAATTAGGTCACTAATTAGAGGACTGATTGGCTGAAGTCGTCACACCTGGTTTTGAACAGCTGACCTAAAGGTTATCCCAAAAACCTGCATACACACCGGCCCTTTGCAGATAAGATTGCCCACCCCTGGTTTAGTGTTACATGAGAATTCTGTGCCTCATTCTCCCATCCAGGGGGCGCTTGTGAGCATGTCATCTAAAGATTGTGACAGGATGTGTCTGACTGGTGTTTTGTCCCACCACACAGCACCATGGGACTATCCAGCAGTACATGGGCACCCTGGAGGACCTGCTTTTCACGGCTGAGCTGGACCACCACATCTTGGCTGTGTACCGTCAGTTTTGCGGCTTACAGGCGTGATGGACCGTCGGTGAGCAGGGCAGCCCGGCCTACTCTCCGCCGGGTGGGAGACGAGTGAAATCGAGGCCCAGACCACAACAAAAATGGAGCTTCTTGCATCAAGATGGCTGCTCTGGACATTTATAATTAGTTTTAATTTTTATGTGCCATGCATCTTAATTAGAAGTGGTTAAATTGGCATATTTTGATGCAGAATCTTTTGCCAGTAACTGTATTCCATGTCTTTTGTCTCTTTCCCCACCCCCCCATTTGAACCAGATCCAAGCATCTCCATCATTTTATAAAACATTGAACTTTTCTATGCGGGGTGTGTTTAATTTTAAAAAAAAAAGAGAGAGAGAGAGAATTGTGTGTAGGGATGCAGACAATGTTGATTTTTCTCGAATTCCAGGTTCTCGTTTTTTATTTCGATCTAAAGCATTTCTGCCTGCGTTGGTTAGTTTGTCTGTGGCGGCGCACGTTCTCTTGCAAAGCCCTTAAAACATGGATCCCGTTTATGAGTCCGGGGAAATAACACTGGAAGCTCTTTTTGTTATTTTTAATAATGCTTCTGCCTCTCGTCCTTTTTTCGGAGCCTGACTTGAAGGCGACGCCGTCGCACAGTTCCACTCCCTGTCATGTAGAAACGGTGTCTTTTAACTGCATAAGCACATTTGTTTTATCACCTAAGTAGCAGAAGTGTCCGAGCACCAGGATTGGCTGAATAAAATCCCAGGTACTGATATGGTGAATGTGCTGGCCTCGTGCAGTTGTCTTTCGTGTCCGGTGTGTGGTCATGCCATCCTGCCCCGCGTTTCTCCACTTTTCTCTTGCAGTACTTGTGAACTGGGAACCTAAATTGTACTTGTTTTTGTATGTTAGAATGCCCCTGACTGTCAGTGTGACATCCTGAACACAGCTCCTCTTCCTTTCTGGACTTTTTGAGCCCCTAGGTAACTAAACTGAATAAGTGGTTTATGAATTAGCCTTAAAATCACCCATTTTTGTTGCTATGAATACTGTTTTTTTTTTTTTGTTTTTTGAGGCAGGGGTGGATTTCAGGGTAGAATGCGTTCTGGGCCTTTGTTGGGAAGGCTGGGTTTGATTTATTTATTTTTTTTTTTTATAGCCTGGCGATAGACAGCTTGACACATTGTCTGTCAATCTAGGCCAAGGCGCTGAGTATTCATACATTTTTATTGCCATACCGTATTCCCGTGTTAAGACATTGCATAGTGAAATTTTAAACTTGAACACTTTCTTGGGTGTTTCTCTTGTATTTTAATAAATCACAGCTATTTTAAAAATAAAATGTAATGTAGAGTGGGGTTTTAATGCCACGGGAAACTAGAGACGTTTCCACATTTCTGTAGTTTAGCTTCAGCATGTTCCCCAATTTGTATATAAAAAATTCCTCTTAGCAGTTTTCCTTTTAAGAGCCTTTGATTTCCAAAGCTGAATGACAGCATAGATATACTGTCAAGCTTTTACTTGTGTAATGTGTGGTCTATTATGTGCAGTGCAGGTATTTAGGGTACAAGCAGATGCTTTTGGAACAGAGAAACTTTTTCATCTAAAGATAATGAAAGCTCTAGGTAAAATGTCTTTAACATTCAGAACGCTGTACTTTTTCATCCTTTAAGAAGTGTTTTTTTCAGACATATTCAGTGCAGGTTTTCTTTCTGTACTGCAGTGCAGAGAAGCTTAGTGTTTTAGACTATGCATGCCAGGCTAAATACTGTAACAAATGTGTCATTATGAAGATTATTTAGTGTTGTGGTTCTAATCCAGCAGTGGTTTGACATTAAGGTAGAACAGAAAAATAAACACTTTATCCTGATGACATTCCCCAATGCATACACATAAGCAGGCTGATGTCCTCTAGTAGTAATTGCATTTCTATACCCCCATCCTCCACTATGCATTGCATTGGACTTTACTCTTTGATGACCGCAGTTACCATCGCAGCGTTGTCGCATGGCTGCCCAAGCTTACGCCAGCTGTCACTGTCAACCTTTGTGCAACATTGCACAGAACCTGACGCCAACCATCCTCCTGGCCATACATTACCTTAAGATATACGTTCTCCATCTTTCTGTGATGGTCGTTCTCGATGTCGCAAGTCTATTTCCTGAACCCCAATTACTGCTTTCCTACAAGACACCTTTGCTAGCCAATCAGAATTTATTCTGGACCTTATTTGTTGCCAGGGTCACACAGCAAGTAGATTTAGTATGTGTGTACTAATGAGGAATTGGCCTACCCAATAACTAGGGTTGACCTTTGACCCTTTCGCTAATTAGTAGCGATAAATTAGGGGCACCATCAAATTAATCCGATGCTTCCAAATCAATCGCTGTAAATCTGGCACAGCTAACTGGTTCAGTATACAGCTGAAGCGGTTTTCCCCCCTCCCTCCCCCGCTGACTTTTGTGAGCAGATTACGCTTGATTAGAGCTTGATGTCTGTAGCGTAGCAGTTTCAGCTTGGGGTACCGGGTGTGCTGCTGGATTGCTGCTCTTTGGCCAATCAGTGGCCTCGATTTGTTAGCGCTTGCTGATGGATAATGTACTGCTTCCTTCCGTCATCACTGCTATTCTCCACAAGTAATTTCCCATTTCGCTGTTCGGAGCAATTATGTGACTGTGCCCACACCGCGTCCGTGTGCCAGCTAGCAGCTTGGCTGAAATCTCTCTCTAAAGGCAGCTAGGAAAGTCGTTCAAATGCTGGACGGCAAATTAAACTGCAAAACTAGATCAGATCTAAGCTGAGTTCTCAGTGTGCTCATGCTAGGCTAACGTGTATTGTTACTATATTAAGTGTGATTTAATACAAGGCCCAATGCCTTTTGCTCGACAGCAGTATTACAACATTTTTCCCTTCCTTTTTCCGATGGACCATAAGGCGTAAGTGGTACAACCAAAAAGACCAATCACTCTCATTTCTGTGGATTTGTATACCTCTGATTGGCCTGTTTTGTCCTATTTAGGGACCAGTGACATCATCAACATAATGGTCTTCTTCAGCTGGTCATGTTCCTCAAGAATCTGTATTCAGTGCCCCCTTGCCATCTTTGTTCTATTCTGCCCATGGCATCGCCAGCATTGGCACTGGAGAGGATGTGGGGAGAAGCTTGTTTCACACCATTCCAGAAGATCCTATTCCCATCTGAAAATGTTTGGTTACTGCTAATGCAATGGGCACATGCAGGAAAGGGATGGAGAAGTGAAAATAGTCATTGAACAGCTTGCCATGTATTGCTGCTGATCTGTAGGGATTTTTGTTGGCCATTGAACTGGTCTGGTTACTGGACTCAGGGAGAGTTTGTACCCCGGAATGGACTGACATCCCATCCAGGGTAGCTTCCTAGCTCCTAGGCTATGGGCCCAGTCCATTGCTATGCTCTGGTGTGGACTGGCCGCCGGGAAGTTTGGGAATTTTCCCAGTGGGTCGGTCTTTCTCTCCTGACCCTGGCATTATATAGCCTATATGCCAGGGGTACCCAACCACCCCCCCAAGGGGGATCCCCCCCCTCCCCTTCCAATCAGTGGCAAATTCCTGCTGTCAGTCCACCTATGCCTACACTGGAAAAGTGTTTATGAATTTTCTGAAGGGAATCTAATTTCAGATGTAATCCTTACAGCTGTAGAGGTGGAAAGAACCAGACAGGTTCTAGGTTTTCAGTGTACAGATGGAAATGGGAATTGACAGGCCAAAGTCCTGGTGGTGAATCGGGACTGTTCTGAGTGAGTTAACAGTTTGACATAAGCATCAGGTGTCAGTAGAAGTGTGACCTCTGAGAAGGATTTGATACAGAAAACCCCTTAAGGCTCAGATCTGGGAACATGAAATATCGCAGGTCTATTTGACATAATCCATCCATCCATTAACTTCCGCTTATCCGAGGTCGGGTCGCGGGGGCAGCAGTCTCAGCAGGGAAACCCAGACTT
>JAODJU010000014.1:7579759-7592822 GCA_026776725.1 Gnathonemus echidnorhynchus
GGGTATCCCTCCTGAAGCTGCTACCCCCGCGACCCGAACCCCGGACAAGCGGACGATGATGGATGGATGGATGGATGTTTAATTAAGTGTTAGATATATCTTTTATATATTTTCAAAACCTATTTTGTTTTGGGGTCTTCACTGATTGGTTGCATTGGCCTGCCGGCCCACCCTTGCAGATAACATCGCGTCGGAGCTGGAGAGCTTCATGGGGCGGATCCAGACGGTGACGGGCAACGTGAGGATCCAACACTCGCACACGCTGAGCTCCTTGTCCTTCTTCAAGAGCCTGCGCTATATCAACGGCGAGGAGCTGTTGGATGGGTAGGCGGGGCCAGCCAGGGTGGGGCGGGGCATGTTGGGGAGAGCAGGGAAGATGGGGAGGGGTGGGGCACTCTGGGGAGGGAAAAGCTAGTTGAAAGGGGTGTCGGGCGGGGGCTTTGTGTTTCAAGAGGGACAACATCTTCGGAGGTCAAACAGCTACATGTGATGCCATACTTAATGGGAATAGGGCTTCACCTGGACATCAGTGTCACAATGGGTCTGGTGAGGTAGAGGAGGTGAAGATGGTGGCTTTATCTGCATTCTCTCACAGCATGTGGCTCTGCAGGTCAGCACGCTGCCCCTGTAATCGGAAGGTCGCCAGTTCAAATCCCCTTAAACCCCAGCTCCAGGGGTGCTGCACACTGACTTGACCCTGTGCTGTGACCCTCGGGCTTGGTAAAGGTCCACAATACAAACATGTGAATGTGGGAATTTACTTCATGCTTTTTGTAGACGCAAGTGTTTCCTTGGTGACGTGCTTCAGGAATGCCATTTTGGTGTGTATCGGGCTTCTCTGCCAGATGAGGAGAGCATGGCTGCAGAATTGGCACTAATGGGCTTTTGGGTTTAGCTAGTTTTGCCTAATTTGTAATCTGCCTGAGCAGTCTGACTGTTAGGGGACCTAGAATTAAGATTTTGAAGTCGGCTCCGTGCAAATTCAACGATCACGGGCAGAAGGTGAATTCCTGTAACCAAGGAAACTAATCGCCCTGGCAATCCTCACCAGCATGAGGCATGCTGTCCTGTCCCCACAGGATGGGGGAGGACAGCGGCCACGTTTGACGGCCCAGAATGCCACGGGGGGGCTCCTTGGGACACCCTGCTGCAGCACCGGCCACAATTCCCTTTGTTTCCGCCTTGGACTTCCTGTTAATTACGAGCACATAGTTACTTAAAAGGCTTTAACGTCTGTCCCGGCAAACGAGCGTCCCTTCATCTTGTGCTTCGTGGTGCTTCCATGTCATCACCTGACACAGCTAGCATGTGCTCTCTTCCCTCGTAGATTGTATTCCTTCTCGGCGCTGGATAACCAGAACCTCCAGTACCTGTGGGACTGGTCCCAGCACAACCTGACCATCAAAGCGGGGAGGCTTTCCTTCCGCTTCAACCCCAAGCTGTGCATGTCGGAGATCCGCAAGATGTGGGACAAGACGGGTATCGGGGAGAAGTTCCAGGAGGACGACTTTCATAATAACGGCGACAGGGCCAGCTGTAAGCAGACCCCAGCTCCTCACTGGCCAGTCCATCCTTCCTGCTCTCTGTCCTCTCATGCTTTCTATTCCTTGGCTCTCATACCAACACTAACAAATAGCAACAATACTCTGTTAGTTAATAGTACTAATAGCTCGATCCTGCTAGGTCACCTAACACCACTGAGCTAGCTAACGTTAGCGCTCAGCCGAGAAGGACACCATTGATGTTTACACCAGGTCACGTTGTCAGGAGCACCCCGGCGCTAACTTTGGCGTAGTGATACGTTTGGTGTGTGGAGTTCCGTAGAAAGAAAATAGTTCCTAAATGAAACTGCTCGCTATAAGGTCTGTGGATTATCTTGAGTAACTGGGTCATGATTTTTAGTAAGAGACATTACTGTTGAATGTAATTGTATTATTTGGCATTTAAGCACCACAGAAGGTATGCCATTTGGTAACATTATATTCAAATGAAGAACAATATCTCCAAAACTACACAACTCTCACAACAACAGTCTAGATGGATAAATAGCCCTGCAGCATATCTGAGGAATATGTTTTTTGGATTTTGGGGTGAATTGCCCCTTTAAAGTCGGCCAGCTAGCAGTGGGTGTCTAAGCAGTTCCTGTCTCGCAGGCGAGAGCTACATCCTGAAGTTCACGTCCAACAGCACCACCAGCAGCCGGATCAAGCTGACGTGGGAGCGGTACCGACCACCGGACTATCGGGACCTCATCAGCTTCATCGTGTACTACAAGGAAGCGTAAGTGCACTCTCTCTGGATTTCAGATACTTGCAGAGGTGGTCTCATGTTGTAATGCCTCTGCCCTTAATGAATGTTCCAGGCTCACTTATATTTGGTAAGCAGTGGTGATAATGTGTCTTGCCCTTATAGCTGGAGTTATATTGGTGGTGATGGGTCTTTGTGGGCCCTTCTGCCCGGGCCACACGTGGATGATCAGCATTCTGGGCCTTTCCTCCATCGGCAAATAAAAGCCCTTTTGTTTACGATTTGTGTTTGGCTGCCTTGCCGGATGCTCTTGCCACGTGCCAGGCGGCAGAGCCAGGCGTCCGCTCGCTCACCGGGCCTGCTTGTACGCACACACGGCTCCTCTGCCATATGGAAGCACTCTCGCTAAGTGAGCAGTGATACGTAAACCCTGAGAAGGCAGATAGTAGTGGGGAATTTGCAGTGACCTATAGATGTCCCAGACAGGCGTCTCTGCATGCCAGTGTTTCCTGGAACTGACTGTGCTCTCTATGTACACTGCATGCCGGGGGTTATCAGGACTGACCGTGCTCTCCACGTGCACTGTAAGCCGGGGCTTACTGGGACTGACTGTGCTCTCCATGCCGGGGGTCACCGGGACTGACTGTGCTCTCCATGTGCACTGCAGGCCCTTGCAGGACATCACAGAGTTCGACGGTCAGGATGGATGCGGGTCCAACAGCTGGAACATGGTGGACGTGGAGCTGCCTCATGATAAGGATGTGGACCCAGGGGTCATGCTGTCATCACTAAAGCCGTGGACACAGTACGCCATTCTTGTGAAAGCGGTCACCTTGGTCGTCGACGACCGGCACGTTCTGGGAGCCAAGAGTGAGGTGGTCTACATCCGCACCAAGCCGTCTGGTAAGAACCACGTTGTCATTGCAGTGCTGCTCAGTCTGCCTTTGAGTGTGACACTGCAGGCCCCACGGCTGACCGGGACGCACCGTGACCTTTCGTGTTTGCAGAGCCTTCCATGCCTCTGGATGTGCGCTCCTACTCCAACTCCTCCTCAAAGCTGCTGGTGAAGTGGTCCCCTCCCATCTCCCCCAACGGGAACCACACCTATTACTTGGTCCGCTGGCAGCAGCAGCCCGAAGACCGGGAACTCTATGTGCACAACTACTGCTCTAAAGGTGGGCAGCAGTCGCTGACGGCGAGTGGCAAGCTGGGCATGTGGAGCGAACGTGGGGGACTGAATGGAACCAAAGACACGGTCCAGCTCCAACAGCCAAGTCTGTGCTTGGCCTTTTTCATGGGCAGCGGTGGCTTATTGGTTAGGGAAGCACACTTGTAATTGAAAGATTGCAGGTTTGAATCACTGACCTGCAAGGCACCACTGAGGTACCCTGAGCAAGGTACCACCCCCAAGCACTGCTCCCCGGGTGCTGAATTAGCTGCACATATGGGTTAAATGCAGAGGACGCATTTCGTTGTTGTGCACTGTGTGCTGTGGTGTGTCAACAATGACCACTGATCACTAAATTCTAATTCTAAATTCTTTTTGTTTGTAAGGCCGGAAGCTCTGAAAGTGAAAGGAAGGGTGTACACTGCACTTTTGCAAGGGTTAATTTTGCTGTTGTTTCTTGTGATTTGCAGAGTTGAAGATCCCCATCAGGATATCTGCCACGGGAGTGGTCGACATGGAGAATGACACCAAGCCCACCAAATCGGATCCGGGGGGTGGGGACAAGGGCCCGTGTTGCCTGTGCCCCAAAACCGTGGAGGACCTAAAGGCTGAGGCAGAGGACGCCTCGTACAGGAAGGTTTTTGAAAACTTCCTGCACAACTCCATTTTCACCCCCAGGTACAAACATTTGAGATAAATTAACCTGTTTTCCCAGAATAATAGTTCTCTCCAACCCGGTCCTTGGCTACCCACATGAGCTCTGCATTTTTGCTCCTGCCCAGTTCCCTGTCAGAACTGGGAGGGAGCAAAAACATGGACCGCCTGGGGGGTCCCCAAGGACCAGATTGGGCAACACTGGTCTAAGAGATCATGCACTTATACGTGTTTGTTTTCTGAATTGGATAAAAATAGGCAGTTGCACTGTAGGTATTTTGGTCTGAGGTGTGTCTTTGACTGAAATGAGATAGGATTCACACGAGCTGTCGGTCGGGAGTCCTGGGGCAGCTGTGGAGGTTTGTATCTCCCTTACGCTTCTCAGACCTGCCGTCATCTGACTGCAGTGGCATGCTGATAGAGACACAGGCCTTGGAGCCCCAGTGGGTGAGGGGCAGGCCTCTCGGAGGCCTGTGGACAGCCCTCTGTGGAGTGGAGGCCTTTGTACACTGGGCACTGTTACCATGGATGTCTCTGCATTTAACGCTGCCCCTCAACCTTTACCGAAGCACACATACGGGATGAAGCAGCTGTTTACAGGGTGAATCAGGCCTGATTTAGGGCCGACTGGGGACAAAGTAGGGGGCTTCTCTGTCCTACTGTCCCGTTAGGCCTGTGGTGGGTTTTCAGCTGGTCTGGTTTCATCCTGGCAGATTGCAAAATCCTCCCCCCCCCCACGTGATGTTGGAACACAAGTAGCAACTTTTTTTGTTCCTGGAAAGAAAACGCCGATGGACTGTGATCCTATTGGAGAGTGTTGGATCTTTCCATTGTCTGGTTTTTGGTCTTTGGGTGGCTGGGGGGGGGGGTGGCTTCAGTGCAGTGGCTTAGGGGGGCGGTCTGTGCCAGAAATCTGTCAGGCCTGCTTTGGCCGGGGGGTCTGTGGGCGTCCGGCTTTACGGGAAAGTGGGGCATCTGAGGAGATCGCCCTCGAGTTTCTGAAAAGCTGGAGCGGGGGACTTCGAGGAGGAGCAGGAGGAGGGGGGAGAAAATAAACTGAATGAAGAGGAAATGTTTTCCATCACCCCCCCCCCCCCCCCCCCCCCCCCGAAAGCAGAAGGTATCTATGGCACTTTACAGCTGACACAGCGTTAAATCTCATGACCAAAACAATTAACTTCTTATAAAATGATCTCAGACAAACACCGGACTTAAACTTCATGCAATTACTCATCAAGCCATTGCACACAAACAGCCTCACTTATCATACAAAATACAACAACTATTTGCATAACAAAAGAAGCAAATAAAAATTTGGGAGCTACTGATGGTATAAACCAATGGATTTAGCCGTGTTAATATAACGGCATTCCTAACGGGAAAGCCAACAGTTTTAAATTAGCGCTGATGTCGTTTCTGTGAAGCAAATATTCAATGTATTATGTAGCAGGACTCCTTACAGCTCAATAGCGCTCAGTGTTGTTTGTCGTTTCCATTTATATAAGTCATTTGTGGAGCTCGGAGCGTATAAGAGGTCTGCGCTATATTAAAAATGTTCATGCTGCCGATGACATTGGAAGCGCTTTTCTGAAAATGAATTCAGAGCACTTTGAAAGAGTGACTGCAGGATGTTCTGGAAAAAAAAGAGTCGCCCACTGACCGTATGAGCAAAAGGATAAAAGGACCCCAAAGCAATCACATTCTTTTGTTAGCACTGGTGGTTAAATTTTGACATGAAGAAATGGAGCACAGTGAATAGATAACATTCCAGCGTGGCTGTTCCTTACTGCAACATTTACAGCAACACTTCCTTTAGCATCGTTACTTAAATTGAGTTGTTTATGCCCAGACAATATACCTGTTTGTTGACCAAAGGATTACAGACCTGGGCCGTTGGGGATTTGAGACATACATTAAGCAATTAAATAAGTAATGAAGTTGTTTCCGGAATATGTGGCTTTACAACCATGTGATACTTGAGAACATGCGGGGGTGGGGGGGCGGGGTATATCCATATCAATGAAGTCACCCACTGGCCCCTCACCAGCTCTCTAATTGCTGAGGAGCATCTAGAATCTAGATGATTATCCTGCTGAGGCTGGGATCAGCGCCTTCACCAGCTTCACCCTAAAGAACAGTTCTTGTGTTTCAGAAGATGCATTAATTTCAGTAGGTACTCCTGCGTTACACGTTAAGAGCAGACATAGCTGCAATTCGCTACTCTCGTATATATGGATTTAAACTGGCCTTCAGTATCTATATGAATTCAAAGAAGAGTTGGGGTTTTAATTCCACATCCCCTGCACATCTCTTTTTACTGTCATCCAGAAACCTGTTTCTGGCTATGCAATGACAGCATATGTCTGTTTCACTTCTGCTGAGCTCAAACAACAACAAACACACCTGATAAAGAAAACAGCTTACCCTAATTAAAATAAATGAACATGCTCTATGAAGTTTGCTCCATTCATTAGTGAGTTCAAAAATGTACAGGATTCTTTACAAGATTGCCTGTGAACAGGTGTCATTTTTATCTGGGAATCTTCATTATATATATATATATATATAAATCATGCAATAACTGAAACGGAGTACTCCTTCAGTATAGGAAATGCATAAAAGCTGACATTTTGAGCTAATAATTCACAGTCTTCTCTTGCTCTAAATTCTTCCCAGTTGGTGATATTCTATAGCTTAATGCCGAAAATCTGGGCGCGGGTTCTCGAACGTTCAGGGTTAAGCTTGAGGAGTGTGTAGATTGCAGCGTAACTCCAATTTCCTGGCCCCCCAAGGGAACGCAGGGCCTTCTGTGATCAAAATGTGCATAAATCATATTAAACGGTACATGCTAATTACATGTGAAGAACTGACATCATGGTAAAAGACTGAAGATGCCAACATCTGTTGCAACAAGCAAACACACCACTGCATTAAAAGCGTAGCGGCGGCAGCACAAACAAGATTAACCAACCGTACACGGTGAATTTCTATAGCTCCATCAGGTGTGTCCCCAGCAAGGATCTTATTCAAGATATCGAGCCTGATAAACCGATATGGCATTATCCTGTTGGCAATTATGGACAGATCGGAGACTGATTATAAATTAAAACATCACAGTTCGTCTCGCTGTTAATAACATTTACTTATATAAAGTTTATTTTTTTTAATAAGTAAGGTTCTTACATGGTTATCATGGTAACAAACACATACTTCAGTTTTCCAACAGGCTACTACAGATTTGAAAGTATTATATGTCAGATCAAAGTCAAATTAATGATGTGGAAAAGAAATTTCCCAAAGCTTCAAAATTAGTTGTTGCCAGCTTGCTGAAGAACCAGCAGCTGTTTCAGAGCAATTACAGATTACTAAAAGTGTCATTTTAAGCATACAGTTTTAATACATTGAAACGAGCATCATTTTGTAAATTGGAGCACCATTCATTTCTGATACCCATTTGAAAAATGTCATTTTGGTTAAACAGTCATTAGCAGTAATAACAAACTCCTTGTTACATTGAAATGTCCATTTGTTTCTTTAAAAATCAGCAAGGCTTCATTTTATTACCTATAGTGACCAGCACCAAGGGTGCATTGCACCGGTGCTACAACTGCTTATTAACTCAAACACACGGGTTTGTCTATAATTGCTCAAACTGTACCTTAAGATACCCGCTTCAAACCAGCATAGACTCTGCATATTCATATGGAAAACCTGAGCATTCCTGAGCATAACAAAAGTACCTAATGCTTTTCAGTTTGTCACATAATTAAATAATTAATAAAAGTTAAAAACTGACACAAATGTTCCAGTAACACAATTTGCATAAAGTGCATAAATCCCAGACAATGTACCAGATAGCCTCGACCCTACTTGTGCATCAATGAATGCTGATCGGCAAACATTCTGGAAACTCACTGCACACTTCCTCTTTTAGCCATAACGCATAATCCAGGGTTCGGTGAGAATTCAAAGGAAAACTCAGTGCTCCATCATCCAATTACAAACTTCTTCCTCTCTGGAAGACTTTGGTTCAGCTTGTTTGCTTCAAGCATGAGAAGACTGGTTGTACTCATTGTTTAACATGTAACAAATTTCTATCTTTCTATCTATCTTTTGAAATACACATCAGTCACTCAAAACATCCTCAACAGCTTCTTCTTGTGTTTGAACCCATCCACTGATCTGCCTGTCCATCCATCCATCCATCTTAGAATGTTGACACAAGTCTACGACAGCCCAGGAACTCTGAGGTCAGCAATAAATGTTGTTATAAATTGTAAACGTTTCACCCAATGTGCCTGAAGTAAGTGTATTAGTACGCTAGACATCCAGATTAAACCAAGCTGCGTTATTGCAGTCTAATGGCACCATTATCTACCACAGACTTTCAGTAACATTAAAGCATGCTCTTTTTTGTGGGGGGGGGGGGGTTCCCCTCCATCAGTCCTCATTTTCCACCATGGCACCTTGTGCGTTCCCTGGACTGTCCTCCTCTCCTGCTTTCTGGGCGGCCACCTCCTCGGCCCAGAGCCTCCTGTAGTTTGTGTGGAATATGATGACGAAGAAGCAGGAGGCCACGCAGCACAAACCAGCCATCACCAGCACCGGCACTGAGAAAAGGACAAAACACACAACATCTGAAGATGGGGGCCGAAATAACGCAGGGAGAGGAGTGAGACGGCTCCACATCGGCCCATTACGCATTAAAACTTGTTTCACACCATTCCAGAGGATCCTATTCCCATCCGGATGCATTTGGTATTCATTTCCTGGTGGCGCTATGGGCACATGCCTGAAAGTATTTCTCAGAAAGGGGTTGGAGAAGTGAAAATACTGATTAAACAGCCTGGCATGTAATGCTGCTGTTCTTGCTGTGAGAAACTGCTGATTATAAGAAGCGACATCTTCCTGGCAGATGTACAGAGGTATTTTTAGCGACTATTGAGCTGGTCTGGTGCTTGGACACAGGAAGCACGAGTTTACTCTGGTGATTTGGGAACATGCACTGAAAACAAATCATTACTGGCAGCCACGCAACAAATATCTGTACACAATTTACCACATGACCCAAATCTAAAAATTACAGGTATGGAGCATCTCTTCAGAATTTAGCATTTTTGCCAAAATTTCTTGCCTTTTATGATTCTTGGTTATGCCATTTTCTAATGGGAATATTACTTTTGGGCAGAGGTGGAAAGATCAGGTCCAGTAAGTACAAATCCAGACCACTCTGTCACTGTGACTCTTTATGCTCAACCAGTTGGCTGAAACAAAACCTTGTCCTGGATTTGTACTTTCTGGACCTAATCTTTCGACTTCTGCTTATATGTAGCTTTGGTAGGGAGTCTAAACAAGAAGTGTTAGTTAATAAAAGTGAAAAAAAGTACAGTCTGGTTTATTTCCCCTCACCTCTCCAACTCAAAGCAGCATCTTCCCCCAAAGCGCACACAGAAAATGGAGAATCGGCCAACTTCTGGGTCAACGCCTGAAGCAGCACGATGTATAAGATTGACTGGACCTGTCTGATGGCGTACAAGAAATAGAAGGGATAGCAAAACAAAAATAATGTTGTCAAGGACCAGGCCTGCTTCAATACCACAAAAAAATTAGACACATTAAATAGTGTTACCCTATCCAAGGTATACACTTCAGTAAACTGTAATAACCTAGATGTAAGAAGTTAGACAAGCTATCGTGCTTGTTAGCTAGAACACGTCCTTCCCATCTCCAAAACCCCTTCTGCCGTGATCAGTTCCATGGGGAAATATTTCACTTGTTTAACTTGTGGGAATATTCAAGCACTACTTACCCAGATATGAAGATCAGGCCAGCGGAGGACGCCTCTCCAACGGGATAGGAACATTCCACCGACAGTTCCATCACGACCGGGAACACGGAGAATCCAAAAAACCCGAAGAGTGAGCAGATGGCCGCCACCATGGCTTTCTGGTCCCGCATCTGAGACACCTAGCAGGACGCCCAAAACGAGGCACATGAAGGAGGTGAAAACCTGGTGCCAGTGTCACCCCCCCCCCCTATCCCGAGCATCCGGAGCCCCAGCTCACCACCGCCAAGGCGGCGCAGGCCAGCGCCGACAGGCTCATGTTGATCTTGGCGGCTTCCATGAACTTCTTCGTCCGATCGACGTAAAGCCCAAGAAAGGCTGCCCCCACGATGCCAAACACGATGAAGAGAGCCCCACAAAGCCCAGAAAAGTCCTGCCCCGGGAGACAGACAGGCCACTGTGCAGGTCACTGACCTTCCCAGCATCTCAGCACAGACATGCAGAGCTAAGGACGCGGTCGGCACCCATAAGCATGTTATCAGCAATAAACAAATTGTACGTTTCCATTTCATTTAGCTATGCTCATTTTGCTCTTCTTATGCTACTTCTCTAATGAGTTTTATAGGTAATACACTTATTGGTTAATATATATGTTGATGCTAACAGATAAAGGCTGTAGATCTTTTTTTTGCATGTGTGCTTTTCTCTACAGGTATCAGAAAGTACAAGATACTTCTATAGACAGATTTCAACTGACGTAAGTAATCCGTTCCATAAACCTTTACGCAAGTCAAATTTTATGGAAGTCAGAATTACCTTCCTATATCATTGAAGACACTTTACAGCAAAAACATACTAATACGTACAAAGGAACACATTAAATAAATGAAAATAATTGCTTACAGGTGTATATTGCCTTTTGTAATGTAGCTCCAATTTTTTTTTTGCGCAAGTGCAGATTTACTTAAGTCGGTTTTACGTAAGTCAAGAGCTGCCTGTATATCAAAAATCAGATAGCCAAATGTATTCCTAGTACGTTTTTTTTTTTTTTTACCGCGTGTGCTTCTCGCTACGGCCGTGCGAGGGTTTGGGGCTGCTTACGTTTGTGTATCCTCTGACACAGAGGATCTGCTCCAACAGGGATGAGAAGCAGGTGAAGACGCCGATCCCAGTCCCAAAAAATAGCAGAAGAATCATGTACTGCTTGTTCCGAAGTAGCTAGGGAGCAGGGAGAGAAGCCAGCGGTGATGCAGGAAATCTGTGCATGCGAATCGTTAGACAGATGGGCGTGTTCCTGGGCCCGTGGCCTTGCTTAAAAAGATGATGTCATAGTGCTTCAAAGGACTGTTTTTTTTTGTCATATTTGGTAACGCAGCTGAGTGTGAGAACACTGGCCAGTCGCTTCACAAATTAGACGGAGCTATAGCTTTTGTACTGAAACACAAGAAACACCTCTATTGGTACAACGGTGCCTCAAGTCCACTAGACACACAGGCTTCTCACCAGTTTAATTCCCTGCAAGAAAGGCTCTGAATTGGAAGTCTCTGCACTGGCTGATGGAGGCGATGGGGGTACACTCCCGCGGATACCCAGCGTTGCTAGGAGACAGACGATAGACGCTGGTATAACATAAATCCCCAGCTGTAGGGGAAAACAGACGCAGAAACTTAGCATGAATGGTTTCTTTCCATTTCACTGTAGATTAAGCTAGATTCTGCTAAACATTTAAAAGCATCTGAAAATGGGTCATTAAAACGTAGTCGAGTCTGCCATGTAGAGTACAAAGCCATCAAGAACTCAAGGTGAAATGTCTTTCTTGAAGGCTTACCAGTAAGGAAAGGTTGCCAGCACTCCCAGTAATCATGGGGGAGAATATATTGGCAAACAGAAGACCCAGGGGGTTTGCTGAAAGTCGAAAAGGGTATGTAAGCACTATTGGGGGTCTGTCAGCTGGTAACCTTCATATAAATGTCAGATTATCTTAATTTAGGAAAAAAGGGGGCATTTGATTAGACATCAGATAATTAGTAAAAAACCATTCAAATCAGACGATCTCTTAAAAAAATGAGCCCCACCTCATTTAAACGGATTTTTTTTTAGCTGAATTGTTCAAACATCTTCAAATGGCTCCTGTCATGGAGGAGGACGGGGTTCATTTACGCACACATGGAGGCTATCATGTTGGCGGTGGCCCTCTGGTGCTCGGGGAACCAGAGTGCGGCCAGCTTGGTGGGAGAGAAGATGACCAGCGGCTGGGCGGCGGCGCACAGGGTCTGGCCACACATCAGCAGGGGGAAGCCCCACACCGCGGCCGGGAGGCACTTCAGGGTACTGACGTAGCGGAGAAAACTGCCCACCATGTTCAGCCAGGAGCCCAGGATCAGCTGAGTCACAAGACAGAGGGTGGTTTGGGGGGGGATGGAGATAGGATTAAATTAAGCTGAAGGAGTCATCAACAAGATTACTAATAATACCTCAATTTCCAGTAGTACTTCCAGTACCAACTGGGGTGTTTGAGTCAGCACAGAAGGATATTAAAGGCTCCAGTGTGTATAATTTTTAGATCTACCTTTTAACGGGACTCAAACTAGACCAAGATGAAGGCCGGCCTCTCTTCAGACGACTTTAAGTAGACAATTGAAGACATGTGACGGGGTGAAAACCAGCAAGCCATAGAGGCTGTCCCTGCCCTCCGCGCAGAAATTCAGAAGCCGCGCAACTCGCGGGCTGCATTAAATGGTCCATACAGAAAGATGCTCGCTGGATCTCCTTATGTAGATGGGAGACAGCTTTGAGAAACACACATTAAATTCACTTACATTTACTGTATAAAATACACCAAGCTGTAAACACACTGTTGTTATTAAGATTCGTAAGGTTGTAGGATTTTTTTCTTCCCCATGCTCTCGTACTGCACTCTCCTTAGCCGTTTAATATAAAAAGAATCCTTTGATAAAATTAATTCTCCTCAAAGACTCAAGACCTTTAACCTCAATACAAAAAAAAATAATAATGTGGTTCTTAGAATCATTGACTCCTTGTTCACAACCGAACAGGTAAGATGAAAATTGCTATTTGTTTTATGCCATGTTTTCTATGAAAACTGTTATCAGGCTAATATCGTGACTCGCATGCAGAGGTGGACATTTCAGGTCCAGAAAGTAAAAATCCAAACCAGGATTTTGTTTCAACCAACCAGTTGAGTACTC
>JAODJU010000014.1:7594945-7611967 GCA_026776725.1 Gnathonemus echidnorhynchus
TATTAAAATTTCATGCGCTGCTGAAATCAATGCCAGGGTGATGTCTTCTGAAGTGCCCTTACATATTTGAAGGGTTGCCTGCCCACTGACTTAGTTTTGTGAAATTCTTATAACAAATTGTGCGCGTTTTTTTGTCTATGACACAATTGCGATTCCTATACTGCACTTGATAACCAAAATGTTCCCACACCGCTGACCTGAATGAGCCTGGGTGTTCTGCAATCTCAGCTTTACTATTTATCTTCAGCTAATGAACTCATTTCCTGAATATCATTTACTGCAGGCATGATCACTCATGATTGGACCAAAAAGTCATGTGACACACACAGTTGGAAAACAATAAAACAGACACAATGTATAATACTTACAAAATATACAGCTTGCCCTAACTTTAAACGGAATATTTTTTTTCATAATTTACATGTGTTGCAGTGTTAATTGTGAAGTGACAAATGAGTTTTGTAACATAATGTAACGTGATTGAGCAGTGGCGAGTTGAGGTCTTCCAGAACTCTGACACGAGATCGTAAATGTTTGTATCACGGTTTCAGTCTCAGTTTCAGAAACGGAACACCATTAGTCCACATATGTTAGTGACCAATCTGTGAACAAAATGTAGAAGGGTGATAGAATTAACATAAACACAAGTCAATTAGTCCACTAACCATCTGACAAATGACTCATACAATCAGTTACCATATTACTGTATAATACAACTCATATTGAAGAATATGTTGAAATATAACAGTCAAAGAGCAGTGAAATTATGTACACAAAACCCCACAACATAGAGGTATCCATGGTAGCTGGAAATTGATTTCAAAATCCAAATGAATGTGAAAAGTTAACTCTCAGCTCCTTGCTATTCAGTCACACGTGACAGAGTCACAGTAAAGGAAATCTTTGCTTCATGTGATCAAACCTCACTTGATCAGATGACTGACAGACGCTTCCCACAGCACCCCCAGAGTCAGCTCTCAGACTCCTACGGCGCCTCACCACAGCAGACAAAAGCTGTGTGTTTAATCAGTCACCAATACGCTGGATTTAAAGGACGGCATATCAGCCTTTCTCCAGCACCGCGGTGAGCTAAGCACTACTGGGGATCTTCTCTGCCTGCTGCCAATGGGCACTCCATGGCCTCCTCCAGACGTGGCAACCAAAACTCTTCAGGGCAACATTTCATCTATAGTGCAGCAAAAGTGCAGCGCCATCTGTTCTAATTGCATATAAGGCAGCCGTTATTTATATCTATTTCCTGCACAATATTCTGATGTGCGCCGTCTGCGCGCTACATGTTTGCACCGGTCCGCTTTACGTTCCTGCTGTACACGAAAGAATTTCTCCCTGGGATCAATAAAGTTCATCCTCGGTTATGTTGACCCTCCCCCACTTGGCTTGTCGAGCTACCATGAGCAATCAGAAGGAATCTAGGGCACTTTACAGCTGACACAGCACATTAAATCTCGTGACCAAACATGACTAACCTTATATAATACAATCACAGTTCATTAACACCTGACTTCAAGCTTCATAATTATTGATTTATACACAAACTCGCTAACGGCTGCAGTAGTCCTTTTTAATTAGTGTGTCAATCGATTGGCTAAACGGCACACAGCTGATTGTTGGTGTAAGATAAGAACTTCAACACTGTAAATTTTTAGCTTTTGTTTTCTAACAACCATCTAGAATATCACTGCCAGTTTTCCTTGTGACTTTCTAATACGAAATGAATCCCTGGTACGGTGGCCCAGTGGGTAGTAATGTTGCCTCATACCTCCAGCATTTCACATCCTACTTTGTACACATGAACTTTGCATGTTCTCCATGTGCCATACAGATTTCTTCCAAATGTTCCGGATTCCTCCTGTAGTCCAAAGGCATGCAGTCGGCCAAGGAGCATATCTAAGCTTCCTGCACTGCATGGTTGTGTACATGTTATGTGCGTTTATGTGCCCGGCAACGGACTGGAATCCCATACAAGGTGTACCCCAACCTTGTACTGACAGGATAGCATCCAGATCCCCCGACAACCCAAACCACCTTAGGGGGTTAGAAGATGGATTAATTCCTTGTCTAGATTTATGACCCTCGCAGCATATTAGATGTCTGTGTTGTATAAAAGTGCTCCAGCCAGGGTCAGAGAATCTTCTACCAACAAAACCTGACGTCCTTAAAGGAGTGTAAATGCAGGACGTTCTGATGAGTAGGATAAAAATCCATTGTTGACTAAGCATTAGACACGCGCCGATTGGATCGGCCAGCTAATAGTATGGGCCGCAACAATCAGCACAACAAACAGCAACAATCGGCCACTGATCGATGGTTCGAATTGAGCTGATCTTTATCGACGATAATTCCCTTTAGAAACAGTCCGAAAAATGTATGTGGAATTATTCTAATGTCGAGATAGAAATGCATACATTTGCAAACATTGCTCTGGTAAAATTTCACAAGTAGGATCTACTAATAAACGTTTCCACACTACAAATTTGATTGGTCATCTTAAGGCGAAGAGTTTCTGAAAAATAAATCAGTTCCAATAAAGAAGGCTGCAGTCCTGCCGAATAACGCTAATCAGTCAGTAAATTATCTAAGCAGAACCTCCCAAACAATCGGTATCGATTTTCGAAATAATCGGCTATCGGTATCAGCCAGAAATTTCATTATCGGTGCAGCGCTACTAAGCATGTACCCAAGACAGCAGAAATGTGGTGAAAACTGTTGTTTTAACGCTTAAGGCAGACAAACAGGTAACAGTAATCGGTCTGTCTCCAGCAACACTGTACACAATTCTTTCCACCAGGCCATCTGCAGACGTTCATAGGTTTTTATTCACATTCTCAGTAACCTCATTTGAGCTCAGACCAGTCTACATTTTTAATGCTACCCGTCACCCAGAATACTCTGGGGCAGCCCTATAACACATGAGTTATATATGACCAGTTGGTACAGCTCATGGTGCATATATATAGACCACCTCCATCCTAACCACCACCTATACAACATACTGCCCTCTGGAAAATCCATCAGATGCAAAACCAACAGAGTAAAGAATAGCTTCTACCCGTGGGCAATCAGAACTCTTAACACACCAGATCTCTAACATCACTCCTTCAATCCTCCCCTCACTGCTATCTTTTTAAACTTATGGTGACCATAAGTGTGTGTACGTGTGTATGTACGTGTGTGCAGATTTCATCCATACAGTCATCTCATTGCTGCTAATAACTATGGCTCTGTGCAATATCTTGGCAAATGTGCAATTACCAACCTTCCCAATAGTGTCACTTATCTATTGACTAAAGCCCTTCCCCCTTATTTATTATATTTATGATACCCTTGCATATACTCCCCAATGTCTCTTGTACCTATACATTGTGTATATTGTGTTTTTATCTTGTTCTTATATCTCCTGCATCTTTGTGTTCTTGCCAGCTAATTTCATTGTCCAGGCAACTGTACAATGACAATAAAAAAAAGTCTTGATATATAGTGCTCTATTCAAATTTATACATACACACAGAAACACTGACTTAATCAAGAAATGTGATAGATTATATCAGTGCTGTGCTGTGGTTTCCTGAATCACACCACTGATGATCTCATTTCCACCTCGTCTCCATTCGTCACAGCTTTTTATTCCCTGCCCTGTAAAGTCAGTATTTATGCATTTTTGGGTTTGTTGTTTTAACGTCATCATCCATTATCACAGACTACTATTTTGTTAGACAAAGGGGGATCATCTAACTAATCAGTGAATTAGTTAGTCAATCGTATGCAGGAGATTTAAATAAGAAATTTCTGCCGGGAGAGATGCACATTTCATCCGCGGCTTCCTGTATGAATCCCAGCTCCGACTGGACAATCCCGCAGAACTGAAAATGCATGGAAAAGTCACATTCTGAACTCCTGCCTCCTCGATTTCTCTCGCTCAGTGATGTTCTTTTGCTTATATTTAAAATCGGGGGGTGGGGTGGGGTGGGGTGGTCCTCAAACATCCAGGATCCATCGGGTGCTTAGGATTGTTTGCTGGAGACTGACAGACTGAGGAATGGGGTTTGGGTTTTGATAGGGTGGGAAACTAGAACTGAAAGTAGGGGGGGGCATAAACTCCGCAAGTCTGGGGACTTTCCGGATACTTCCCCCACAGGGCCGGTGCCCTAAGAAACTGGACAAACTATGACATTCATGCCACAGGACCTGCGAGATTATTCAGCTTTGTATTATTCAGAGCGAATCGGGCTGTCCGGCCTCTCGCCACAAAAGCGGGGCGTCTTATTGGCCGGGATGCGCCGCTTCTCAAATTGCCCATAGTTCCTCGAAATGACAGAGTGTGACCTATAATGTGTAAGGAGGATAATCCACTTAGCAAGGCTGTGGGGGGGGGGGGGGGGGGAGTGCATGCATGCTGATCCCAAGGCATCCTGGCAGGCACTGGATGGAGTCTGGAGGTAACCAGAGTTATGGTGACATGTTTAGGAAAAACACGACACTGAGACGTCCATCTGAACGACTAAAATCTCCACTTGTTGCTGCTGCAGTGACTCCGCAAACTAAACAGCCTTCCTGATGCCACCATACCAGATGTGCCAAAAGGGTGCTGCACCTGCATGGCAGAAATTACTCTCCTCTGTACATCACAACCAACTGCTCCAGAAGCAGCAATGCACTCTCTTCGAAAACGTTATGTTCTCCCATATTTCTGACACAAACAATCCTAACAGCTGTAATGTAGACTATCGTTACAGCTAGCCACATCATTGGAATGACGCGCATGTTACAGAGGAATTTTAATGTGCAAGTGATAGTAAATGCACGCGCGATGCGGACCTCCCGCGAGACACCTGTGGCATGCGCTCTCCCAGTGATTAATGAGCGAAGGGCGCCGCACGCGCTCACACTTATTGTAATGCAGATGAGCTTAACACAGTCCCAGAGGGAAAATAGGAGAAATAAGTCAATCTCTCCAAATTTGTTTGTATGCACGAAAGTAATCCCGTTGCAATGGCAATATTTCAAGGACGCCACGGTGAGGCGAGGACATTTCATAATACCTGAATTACGCATTTGTATATGCATTATTATTGCATATTATATAAGTAATAATTGTCTCAATTTTTTCTTAAAACATTAGGGAACACTGAACACTTAATATACCACAACCGCTGTATTAGTACCGATTTGTCATTTCTTTAACAAATATTACACTCTTGGTGAAGTTTGCATTAGAGAATCACGTGATCACCAGGTAAATAACACTTAAAACACCATTTTGGGTTTGGTATACCTAAGGGAGTGAACTGGGCTTTCTGAAAAATGCTTACCAATGCATTGGAGCAGTTTAACAGACATAGCACGAACAAGACGAACCATCTTCTCCTGTACACTTTGAATCCCACTCCATTCTGCTGAGCAACTTCATCCAAGTCGGGCTCTGCATCGTCTTCCATTCTCAGACACTTCCGTGATTATCTCAGAACGAAAATTAAGAAACCACATCGAGAAATGGGAAGATAGACTGTTCCCATTCAAACGACGAGCATTTCTTTTTCTACAAGAAACATTTTCAGCTTCAATCCATTATATAAAATTGCCCAAGGCTGCGACCACATGCTACTCCATGCCGGCATTTTTTAAAGAATGGATGGGGAAAAAATGACAGCTACTGGCAGAAGCTCCCGGAGCGCCGGGACGCCGCGCCCGTCAGCACAATGCATAAACCCCTCCCTTGTTTAGGCTAACATGGACTTTATTGCGATTGCAGTCATAGAGCCGGTCGTGTTACATGAAGACCGTCTGAACCGCGCTACCACTTCGAGTTTGCTGTTCATTTAAAGTTCAGCTGTTTTACCTTCGTTTAACATACTAGGCCTGTTTTTTAAAATGCAAAGCTTTTGAATAATTAAAGGGATGCTTCATAACTGAAGTAATTCGAACCTTTATTATTATTATTATTATTATTATTATTATTATTATTGAGCAAAGAGCAGCATGGTGTTGTTTTATAGTGGCCAGGGTATACTGTATTATGTTGTTCAATTTTTTAACAGACATTTATCATAAGTGCATGTAATTGTTAGGAGAAAAATGTAGGTTTTTCCGTCATTTGCACAGTTCTTAGTAATGGTAAATTGTTGTTGACTGATCACTCATGAGACTTAACCATTTGTCAGAACAGGACAGTCTTTGACAGGCAGGGAACCGGGTGACTCACACGAGCGAGAGTCATGTGACAGACTGAAGGGCGTGGCCACGCCTCCTACCGCCCTGTGGGTCCCCTTAACACGTCTCTGCTATGTCTTTCACAAAGAATCTAATATTAATATAATTGAACTATGTTCACCATTGGCCAGAATGCAAAATTATATGACCAGAAGGTGGTGTAATTGTTAAGGAAGTGGACTCATATTCTTGGTAATCATAGAAGAATGTAAATCCCACAATGGAATGTCCATATTTTTGTTACATTTTTACATACTTTGCAGATTCTTTTGTCCGAAGCAACATACAAGTGAGGCAAACAGCGCACTGCTTGTCAAGGAGTCAAATAGGCATAAGTGCAGCTAGGCTGAGCTTCCAATGAATGCTTAGGTACGAGTGTGAGCAGTATTAGAGAAGGAGCTACATAAGAACTTCTAACAAAGAAAGGACTTCATAAGACTAGTCAAGGTCTAAAAGTGCAACATAGGAATATATAGAGAATGTAAAGAGGTATTCAGGCTAATAGAGAAATTCATAGAACAAATGGGACTTTGTAGAGAGAGTCTGATGACCAAATGTCGTTCAGCAGCTCATTCCAGCACCTCCGGACCACACAAGAGAGCCGTGTGGAGTGACACTTCTCTCACAGTGGAGGGAGCTCCAAGGGGCATTGGTTTTCTGACCGATTACGGCAAGACGGAACACAGCCTTGAGGAGCTTTTTGATGGCAATGGGTCCCTGTACACTAATGGGCCTGTAAGCCAGAACTAAGGACTTGAACTTCATGCAAGGGCCAGTGTGCTGTCGCTGTTTGAATAATCTGCAGGGTTCTGAAACCAGAACTGGTAGAGTCTTGAATCCTGCAAATTCTGGAAAAGGCCTCATAGAATTACTGATGTACTTACAGAATTACTTGTTGAAATATTTAATGTAAATCATTTCCTGTATGAAACAGTATAAAAATGTATATATGGATAAAACGTCTCATTGGACAACTAACTGTCCATGCAGATCCATATTGTGAATGCACAGTGACCATTACTGAAGCAGGCTTCTGGCTGAAGTGACTCAGTCTCTGAGACTGTGCCATGGACTGCAGATGTGGCCTGGCGTATTCCTTCAGCCTCAGGGCAGCTGGAGAAGCATGTGGTTTGCTAGACCCCTTTCACCAGGATACCTGCTGCAGTATTGATCTGGGGTGCTCCAGTAAAATCTCACGTTCGAATTTTAAGGAGCTTCTTATATTTGGCAGCATGTTAGACTGATAATAACGGGGAAAGAGCCGATTTCTTTCTAATGTCAAAGAAATTCAGTTTAACCCGGACTGTAAGGTGAGGCGCGCACCGTGCGGTCCGGTTCCGTACACGGTCGCGCGCGCATTACTGTCCGTGCACGGCAGCGTGCATGTAGCGATCCGTGTTTTGGCGCGCGAAGCAAGAATCGGGATTGAGAATGATAACATTATGGGACTACAGTAAGTTTGTAAACAATCGCGATGGTCTTATTTTGATTTCGATTTGACTCAGTCATTATTAATAAGTCATGTTTATTAACTTCAGTATGGCAGTGACAGGAATATTGGGCTGGCAGCATCCCTGTGTAGAAGGCTCTGGATCTGAAAACGGATTACAGTACAATACATTTCCATTGTCAACCTTTCCAGTGGGCACAATGAAAACGGAGCAGAAACCTTTGATTGTACACATAAGACCATGATTATTTGTTTGCAGGTACTGCTGCAATATTGTATTACATAATTAACTAATACCTATTCATCCTCTGTTATTTACTTTATAAATGTTGTCTTTTTTCCCCAGTTCCTTGCAAATGAAATATTTGTGGATTCGCTTCCCCACATATGTTTGGCAAAGCATCTCACTGCACTTCCACTGTGATTAAATTCATTCAGCAAAATGTGGCAATTGTTTTATTCAATGATTGGAATCAATTTAATTCATCTCAAAAATATGGAACCCTTTAGGAACAGGGTCCTTTCATAAATCCTTTAGACTTATAAATAAGCACAGTTAAGTGCTGGGCTAATTATCACTTACTTGGTACTTTTAGTTGAAAGTTGAAGCACTTCTGAGATTTTCTGACAGGGGCATCAAGACAACACATATCCATTAATGAAGCCAAGAAGTTAAAGTGGATTAATTCAAATGACATTTCAAATGATATGCAATGTTTGGTGACTCATGATGTAGCGCAAACACCATACAGACAAGCTGTAGGCACAAATAGTTTGGAAAGTATGCTGCATCATTTGGTAAAGACATGCATTATATCCATCCATCCATCCATCCATCCATTTTGTGAAACCACTTATCCTATTTAGGGTTGCAGGGGTCCGGAGCCTATCCTGGGGGCTATGGGTGCAAGGCAGGGAACAACCCAGGATGGGGGCCAACCCATTGCAGGGTACATTCACTCACACACCATACGCTCACATGCCATACGCTCACACGCCATTCGCTCACATGCCATACGCTCACAAGCCATACACTCACACACCTTTCACTCACACACCATTCACTCACACACCATTCACTCACATCATTCACTCACACACCATACACTCACACACCATGCATTTTATGAAACTTACTATACATTTTTTGGAGAATTAATTCAGGATTTCCTTCATGTGGATCAAGAAAGCAAAACAATAACAAAGAAATTGTTTCCAAATCCTAAACAGCCTCTGAAAGACTCTTATCTACAATGCTAACAGTTTTCATATCACAGTAAGACTGCTGTTGTTTTAATGACAATACTTGCAAGAAGGGGAGGCAGCATTTGTGCTGCCCTGGACGTGTCGGAATTTCACCTGTGCAAAAAAACATGCAGGTTACGTTATCAGAGTGTCATAATGCAATCTAAAAGGCGTCTTATCAAAGGTAAGCACAGTCACAGTCAGCACTGAGTGCTCAAGAGAGTGTGGTAGTAAAATAAAACGTGGGCTAATCTGAAGTTTGTAAGTTTAACAGCTGGTATGTGACCCCTGAGGGAGGTACTTGACCTGGATTGTTCTGAAAATATCGAGCTGAGCAGGTTTAGGTAAAGACCACGTTACCCAGCAAAAACATTCACCCATTTATACAGCTGGATGTATTTTGCTAAACCAGCTTCAAACGAGCTACCTACAGCAGGGAGACCCCTCACCACGCATAAATCAGCAACATTTACATGACAAAAGCTTGCTCTTTAATCACTACACCACTTGCTACCAATGACCAAAAACGCAGTACTGAAGATAAATTGCACATTACTTTATTTATATTTTTAAAAACCCAGTGGGCTCCAAACACATTATGTCTAACCGTCTCACAAAAGGTGAAACGCTTTAACTTAAATCCACACAGTCTCTAACTTGGGGAATTTTGTCACAGATTAAATTTCATCTCAATTTTTCAATATCAGTCCACGATGTGGTACTATTGAATAATTATTTGCATATTAAAAGGAATGGGAGGGTTTTGTGTACAATTTGATATGCTTTCTATAGTCACTTCTGACTTTTTATCGATTAACATCACATTACAAATTTGTGACACCATGCCCCACAATGTAATTACTCAACAAAGTATATGTAATACAAGGTGAAATTTCAAATACAACACTTTATTTATTGCTAAGTTGCTGTTTGACAAAAAGTAACACTTAGTTTGCATATTGGATAACCTCAAAGAGTTAATTAAAAATAACATTTAAAACAGCATATGATATCTACCAGGACTGAACTGGCCATCTGGCACACTGGGCATCTTCTTGGTGAGCCGATGGCTACCACCCTGACAACCCCCACCCCACCCCCAAAAAAATGCAGTTCCAATCTTTAATCCCAATCTAACCCTGATATCTACAGAGCGATATGTAATATGCTCACATCCTCCTATAATCATAGATTCATATTATACATTAGAACGCTTGTATGGGGCTGCTGTGAAAACTCTGATGTTAAATTCAGCTCATTAGTCATCTAGGGTAGGATGAAGGTTATCTCTTATAATGAGATTTTTGACATTTAACAATTGTTTGCATTGATTAATCTTCATCAAACTAAAATACAAAACCATGAAGAATTATTAAAAGACATAACTATAAGGATCAAAACGAGATTTTTTTTAAGTTTCCGGTCTAGCAATTCATGTGAAATTTAATTGTACGACTAAAATATTCCATATTTTTGCGTCCACTTTTCAAATTCAATCATATTAATTATGGTGCATAAAAACACATTAATCACGTGTAGAAAAGTATGCAGGTTGTAAATGCCTGTGAGACGCGGAATAATTTCGCTATTAAGTGTAATATAGTATTCCGGTTGATTTGGGGTCCTGATCAGTAGTACTGGAAACGTGCTGGGATCTGTAAGACACAGCGCTGCTTGCTTGTCTCCACCTCTCCAATTGCGCCCCCATCTCCGCGCTGCTTGTCATGCGCATGCGCAGCCGTTCGCTCGGAGTGGCTGCTCGGTCTGTTTCGGGATTGCCCGGACATTTTCGCCTCTTTGTTTTACTGAAAGTATATTTAACTCGGATTCAACCCAATATCTAGCGGACTGTTGTGCTCTCGAACAGGTCAGTTGCCGTAAGTTTAAAATGAATCGAGTTGATCGGGGTTTTTTTTGGACGAAGGCTTCTTTTTGAACGGCTTGTAGGAATTGCATTACGTATGGGTTTTCTTATTGTATGTTTCTTTTTTCCGCTTGCTGGTGTATGCATGCTGCGCGTGTTGTTGTATGTGTCTGTGTGTATGTGTGTGTGTGTATGGCGACCCTGGGCCCTGCAGTTACACACCGGAGGTCATCTTTTCACGGAAAAGTGCAGTTTGAAAGGGGGGGTGGGTTGTGGGTGAAAGGACTCGCGGTGTCCTCTGCTGCAGTATGGGAATGTAGTCGTGCACGCTTAATTGTGTGTTATTCGGACGTGCATCCATGCTGTTGTACACGGGGAACACACACGTTTTCATCGGTCCGGAGTGTCCCTGCGATCCGTAGCCTACTGTTAACCCCTTCGGCCTCCCAAAGTCCGGGAGTTACAGCCGAGGCCACACGATTTAATAAGGACAAAAGAAAGTTGAAGCCCAGGCAAAGCCGATTTCGTGCCCATCCGTGACAGCCTCACAAAGCTGTGCCCCCATTACTTACGGAGATCGATTCTACAAGTGATCGCCGCTCGCCAGTTATCCGCACTTTAGTTACATCTTAACAGCGAACAGTAGCCGTGAAATGTGGTGTAACGACTGAGGTCGAAACGTAAGGAAAATGCGCGTAGCGATCGAAACGTGGGGGTCTACGGATAAATGTTCAGATCCAAGGCGAAAAGATGATGACAGGCATACATTTAAATGCCCCAAGGAAGCCGGGAATTCTGTTTTACTCTGAAAATTAAACCGGCAGACATGTTATTTCCCCAATATGTATGGTATGGACTTTTTGCGGCTTGTTTATGGCAGGTAATTGTCCCTGATGCATTGTTAAATTCCCGATACACTGTTAAATCCGTGACACTGATGGGGGGTATTTAGTCCTCCGATCAAATCCTACCCATCACACAAGGAGGTGGAAAATGAATCCACATAAAGCAGCTTTTCTGAATTATTAGGGGTTGCGTCGTGGATTCGTACATTCCAGTTGCCACACACTTGCTGCCTCAATAGTTACTTTTCACCTGTAACCGCATATTTATATTAACACCTGTATGTTGTTATATTTTAGTTATGCAGTTACGTTTGGGGAAGCTACATTCAATCAGCTTTTAAAGAACAACTCGGTTTGCAATTATCGTATAAGGGCAAGATCCAATTAAACCGATCAAAACTTCAAATGAATGTTTAGTGAGTAGCTAAAACGCACGACAGATTGAAGGTGTATAGGGTTCGGTTTCCGTTTTTGCAGTCATCAAACGCCGTTACAACCTCGTACAAAGGTTTTCCCCTTATAATGTTTGGTCGTTGAAACGCATTGCATGTTTAGGACTTGCTTGGAATTTTACTCATCCAGAAAACAGTTTGTAGATCTGAATGAGACGGCACACTGAGGAGATATGGTGTTGCGCAGTCCTGTTTTTACCAAAGTACCTTGCTCACATTTCAGAGACAGGGAAACATTGTGTTAGAAAACTAGAGAAAATGGAGGAATTTAAAATGAATAATTGCTGGGGTCTTTTTGAATGTTATTGTATATGTCCCTTATTTAACATATTTTGTTGGCATATTTACAGGAGCATAGGAAACAGTGGGGCATAACCCCAGTATTTATTTTGGCTTCACCAGCCCCCCCTCTTAAATGTTTAGGTTGTGCCTTACAATATCATACTGCCTCTCACATCCTATCATATTCACATGGGTGATATTGCTGACAGCGTTCTGTTTAAAAAAAAAAACACACACACACACAAAAACTGAACTATGAAGCACCAGTTGATTTAGTCAGCCCAGATGTATGCTACAGTTTGTTCGTGTGGTCAGACTCCATCTTTATTTATAGCCTGTGACATAAATATGAATAATGATTCTGAAAATAGTGTCACGGTGGGATTCTGACATTTCACAAGGCGTGATTTTTGGTAACTGCATCGCCGATTCAGTTTCAAAACACACATGCACCTGGTGGTTTATTCTTGCATGTTTGGGAACGTTAAGAACATAGCTTTGGGTGGCTTAAAAAAAAAGGATGCCCAGTTGGAGTGGAGAAGTGGAGAAAATTGGGCTTCTTATCGCTGTGGTACTTGTAGTTCCTTTTTCAGTCCTGGTGGCCCTTGGTCTCTGACATGACACCCATTCAACGTGGTTTTGGTGGTCTAGTCTTTCTGCTCTCTGAAAAACTAGCAAATGAGAGGAAGTCGTCCTCACGTCAGCGTGATTGTCACTGACATTCTGTCAGGGCATCTTGTTAGCAGGAGAAAATGTGGTATATATAAGATTAGTATTTTTGCGTACACTCTCTAATAACGTACCTGTGAATTAGAGTTGCTGAAAATGGCCTCCAATGACTTCTAATGACTTTTAATGTCAAGGCACCATGACCGTTATGTTTGTGGAGGTTCACGTGTGATATTCAAGCAGCACTCGCCTGAAATGTGGGGCTACCTGCTGGTCAAGATTTAAACTGGATATAGAAGCGAACCAGGGAAAACTGGTTTAAAATCGGTGTCTGGTTTTGTTTGCCTTAAGGTGAGGCTGCTCGTTTTCAACTGACGCTGGGGATCATCTCACTGGTATTCCCCTCATAGGAACTCCTGAAATTGTCATTAGGTTGCAGAAATATTTATTTTAGAAATCTATGAAAACTTGATGCAGTAGTTGCGCAGAATGTGTTGCTCGTCCGAATATTATAGGCCTATATGCTTCAGTATGGAATGCATACGAAGCTTTGAAACTCCTCCTTGTTTTTCCTCTTAATTTTCATTGTGTGGCTTTTGTTTTTATTTTAGGACCCATTTTAAGCTGTTTTTGAGATTTGGCTTCCTGTTTTATCTGCCCCAGAGCCGAAGCGTCGGTGTGAGTAACGACATGTGAAGTGGATTCCTTCCGTTTTCTGTATTGCCTGTGAGATGCTTCTTTAGACTTGTCCGTTTTAAACTGGTGTAAAGAAAATGGTACGGCTGCTCCTTCTTATTGTAAACTGTCTCCACCTTGACCAGCAGGGCCAGGAAATTCCAGTTTGGCTCTGCATGGTACGCTCTCCCTGACTCTGCGACTAGTCAGCCTTCCCGGTGTCTGCGACCTGGTAGTGGCATCTGGTGGTAGAAACAAGGGCCCTTACCGCCACTCACCTATATAATTCCCTAGCTGTGGACGACACTGTCAGCATTCCTAGCCATTCGCATGGTTTTATTAGGTTTTTTTGTCACTTTTTTGAGGCTTTGGCTGCCTTTGTCAAAGACTGAAGTGGATGGTGTGTTGAATGTCTGAAAACTCTTTTCTGTAGTCTCTCTTGCAGTGTACCGGGGAATCCGTCCGTAAGTATCATGTAGCCTGGCAGTCCGTCAGACACGCACCCTTATAAATGCACGTCCGTGTTTTTTGATTCACACCTGCTCTGGTATTTTTTTCAGCCCATACCTGATAACTTTTTTTTTTAAGATGGCACTTCTATCTGAGAGTGGTGTGAACCAACAGTTGGAGCCTGTGAGGTGCAGGGGTTCCGGCATCCTGTCCCCAGGGTCATGTTTAGGGTGTGAAGCTGCATTTTGTGGTTAGTCTAGCGGTGGACGTGTCCCGCGACGACTTCGGTGAGTAATGCTGAGGTGTGATCAGCGTTTAATTTTTGGACCGATTATTTCCCTCCCCGCTTGTCCATCAGCACCCCTGGAACTGCAGTATATCTGGGTGACTCAAGATCAGTTAATCTGCCCCGGTTTTGGTTGAAAACTTGCATTTAATTCCTCAAAGAAATGCAAATTGACTCATTGCCGGCCCCCTGACACCAACGTCTGAGTTTCGGCCCTCTCTGTCGGGAGTTCCTGATTCCATATCAGATTTGGCTCGTCTACGACACGCCCCATGGCTTCCTAGATCCCTCAGCAGGGGAGTGGGATGGGGGGGGGGGGGGAGGGTATTCCCTACCCCGCCAAAAGCTTTCACACACAATGACACGCATGGTGAGTTGGAGTGGCTTCTAAGGGCATCCCTGCCACTCTCTGGTGCTTAAAGATGTGGACAAAGGTTGTCAGGATTTAAGTCCCAAGAGGGACACTGCTGATGTACCTTTGGACAGAGCTGCTAACCCAAATGGCTCTTGCCAAGTATCCTCCTATAAAAAAGGTAAAAAAAAAATTTGCTTGAGTGCCATATAGCCAAGTATACTTAATGCTGCCTTGTGCTTGCTGGTGCCAGATGGGTTAATTACACCCTAATTATGTCCCACCTGTGAGGGACTTGGAGGAGAGACGGCCTGAAAGCTAAGAGGTGGTCTCATCACTGCCTGCCCCCCCCCCCGACATCGTTGTCTGTTGTAATTGGACGGCCGGCCTGTCTCTCTCTCTCTCTTTATTTTAAGTTCCGTTCATTAATGTTCCATTGAGATGCCGCCAGGCTGAGGTGCCGTGGACAGTAGAACGCTCACGGTTCGCCCACCGGGTGGCGCTAGCCACTACGTGCCAAGAAATGCAGCGACCAGCAGGGTATTTGGTCTTCGGGTCCTACCTGCGTGTTCAGCAAGTGTCTCACTCCTTGTTTAACCCAGGATTAGTTGGAGCCTGTTGTATGCGTTCGGCGGCCTTCCCGCGTTCAGGTGAAACACACACTGTGCGGATTAACACATTTTTGCCTTTCGTTTTTTTGTATAAATGATGCATGTATTACTTAAGTGGTCATGTTAATTTCTGTTTAAATCTGTTGCGAAAAATTGCAAAATGGTATATCTCAAAATGTTTTTTTTTATTGCATTTGAGCTTTTTAGACGGATATGGCTCTAATGGTTGGAATGATAACATTTTATTGGTTTTTATATTCTATGGGAAAATGTACAGTTTTGTTGGGTGGGGGGGAGCGTAACATAAATGGACGGTTCGTATCCTTGTCTTTCCTTTTATGCACGGGGTTTCGCTCAGCAGCAGAGGTCAGGAAAATGGCTGGCAGCCTCTCTTTTCTCTGTTTGCTGTGATGCTTTATTGGAAAGATCGTGTTATATACAGTTATACTGTTTGCCTTTTACTTATTTTGAGCAGAATTGCTCAAGAGAAACTCCCCCGTTCCGTCTCCCCACACGCTCTTTGATTCTCCACGCTCTTTTAACCATGTTCCCGGCGAGCCCCCCCCGGGCTGTCCTGTCTACCCCCACTCCTGTGAGGGAACCCGCGAGCGGGGGCATGCAGCAAGCTCCCCCGCACCAAACGGGACACGCGGCAGGCTGCAGAGTGAGACGGGCCTGCTTTCTAAAAGCTACTTAGCGGCATGGGAGGGGGGACTGTTTTCACACGACAGGAAACCACCTGCTGGGGCCTTGAGGCCCCCGCTTGCGGGATGACCTTTTCGAGAGGTCACAGTTGGCTGGGGTGTACTTGTGTAATGCGTGTAACTGCATGGAATGCGTCCTTACTGACCGGGAATGCCGCTACATCTGCTAGCTTAGCGCTAGCTCTGCAGTGACCTTAGGTTAACTGTGCTTTTGGGGGTAAATGACTTAACCGTGTTGTAAACAGGAGGAATCTTGTTCTCCTAGTGGGATCTGATGTGAGTGAGAGGTACAGAAAGGTGATCTGTATATAGCCTAGTACTCTGGTAATCCAGGTACGTCATGGAAAACTTGTGTAAAAAGCTGGCCAATTTCTATACCGGCTTGTCTTGTACGGGGTTAATTTATTTATCTCTTTAAGGGACAGGGTGATTAAATAAAGTTTTGTCCTGCCTAAATGAAAATTCCTGGAAATGGTGAAACTTTTATTAGGCACTAGTTATTATTCTAATAAATGGTAACCATTTCTGATGTAGAAGTTATTCTCGTGCTTCATCTGTGTACAATGTCTAGTTGAAAGTATTGCGTTTAGCTAGAGCATTAACGCGGCTTTTTGGCGGCAGGTCCTCTCATGATTAATGCATTTCTGCCGGAATAATTAGAGTCGGCACAGTTCACTGCGTGTTTTGAAGTTCTGCACACTTGCCGCTTCCTTCCACTGGTCGGCCCGACCGAATGCTCGCCATCTAGATCGGCTCATTGTTCTACATAAGAACTTAAGAAATTTTCAGAGGAGGCCATTTGGCCCATCAAGCTCGTTTGGGGAGAACTTAACGAATAGCTCAGAGTTGTTCTGCTCTAGTCCTTTCTATGTGGCAAAATCAAACAGAAAGCTTGTTTCCTGTGTCTTT
>JAODJU010000014.1:7634117-7645900 GCA_026776725.1 Gnathonemus echidnorhynchus
AGCGAAGGGTCACTGAACCCTAGTGGGGGGGGGCAGGGGGGCCGGAGTGCGTAACGGGGGCCTGTTTTCAGAAGCCTGATCGGCAGTACCATGTATAGACAGTGGGCAGGCTAGCCTGCTGGTCTGCTCTGGGGGGGAGAGGATGAACATCCCCCATTTGTCTTTGCTGTCAGAGAAGAGTAAGGAGCTGGGGACCACCCTAGGATGGCGGGGGGGGGTCTCGCCATGGCCCGAATGGTGCAGCTGGGAGGCCTCTTCATGTTCACCCGTGCAGATACACGACACGCGTGCCGGGAAAAACACGCCAGCAAACAGGGCTGTGTGGCTCTGGGCGTCAGCCGGCCATCATTGTCACGGATGTGCGATTGGGGGGGGGAGGGGGCAGACGCCAGTCTGAGGTATGGAGGTGAAGGTGCAGCCTGAAGAGGTAAACATTCGCTTGACCTGAGCTTTCCTCCCTCCCCCTCGGAGGTCACCCGTCATGATCGCACAGGGATCAGAAACTGCAATAACGGGGCCGAAAGCCTCTACACAAATTTAAGATGCAATTGCGGTGAGAAAAGCCACAGAGCTCTGCTGTTCCTGCCTTCTGTGTGCTCTCACTTGACATTTTGAAAAGGCTGTTATCGGATACGGGCCTTTTCTGTTTATTTCGGCGCTCTTGTGTTTATGGACTTTGCGGCACGGTGGCTCTGCCCCGCACCCCCAGGTTGGCCGCGTGGAGGTGGCATGATCTCAGCCCGCTGTGTCAGTTTCCTATGAACAATCTAGTTGCCTCCCACAGTTCAAAAACATGCGATAAGGTGAAGTGGTGCCCTGGCATCGTATCCCAGACAGCGTTTCCACTTCCAGGGATAATCCAGACTGACTTTAACCCTATTCTGGCTGAGCAGCGCCGGGAGATGGATGCATGCGTGCAGAATTTAATCATGGAGGCAGATGGGCCTGTGTTTTGATCCCGAGTCCTAACTGAAGGTGTCCACTTTCTTCCAGCCATGACCGAACGATGCAAGATATTGTGTACAAACTGGTACCTGGACTCCAAGAAGGTGAGTGTGCGCACTGATGTCACCCTGCATATCTGCTGCATGTTTGTTCATCTCTTACACCGGTTCCATCTCTTCACAGATTCTTATAATGATCTGTCACGGACTGTCAGCTTTGCTAATTCTGCTGTTCTGATAGTTTAACACAAGACCATGTGCTCTGTACAAGTTGTTCTGTAAGCTTATTTCTCTTGGGGCTATTTTTAGTGGCCTTGTTTTTTTTTTTACAAAGTAAAAGTTATTAAAAAAAAAAAAAAATCACAGGTCTAACATATTTGTTTTATGGTAGCACACTTTGTTCTTGCTCAAAATGGCTGCCACCAAACTTGTGAAAGTCCCCCAGTCTCACCTGCTGAGAGGGCCTGACCCACGCTGACTCTCGGGGGGCCACCATGGGAGTGCCAGACCAGCAGAGAGCCTGAGAAGGTGTTCTGATGTGGCGTGTCTGTCTTTTCACAGCGGAGATGAAGAAGCAGAGGGAATTCTACCAGAAGCTGGGGATGGAGGTGCCGGGAGACGCCAAGGGCGAACTGTGCAGCCTGAAGCCACCCCTCGATGACCAGCGTAATGGTACGGCCCGCTTCCGCCTGGCCCCTTCTCACGGCGGCTTCCCCCTATTGGGTTTCCATTTCCGTAACCAAGTCTGAAAAGTTCCTGGTATTGTAAGCGCAGATTCCTCAGTGGAGTCTCGCTCCGCCAAGGCCTCCCTGAAATGAGAGTCCGCGGGAACCCGATTCCCTGCTCAGTCTGCGTAACTGGGGGTTTCTACCAGTACCAGAATCAGTATTATTGCTCCCATAGGCTTTTACTTGGGAGTGAATTCTTTGTAATCCTGGCTGGGTTATACCGCTGTCATGTCAGCTTTGGAGACTGAGCTCTGAGATGAGAATTTTATTAGCACAGTTCCGAAATCACAAAGGCTGATGGTCAGATGTTACACAACATTGGGTCGATGGTTTATCCAGGCACATAAATGGGTATTTCTGCATTACAGATCAGCTACTGGGTATTTCAAAGCAAGATTTCTCTTGGCAATCGCACAAGCAAAACAGGATATTTCTACATTGATGCACAGATCAAACCTTTTTCATCCCAAAGGGAAACCTACCAAAGCAGTATTATTAATTGACTTAATTGTGAAAGGATGTATGAGCAGCTTGGGTGCCGATGTGGATACAATCTGAGATGATGTTCATAGAGCATGTGGGGAAAAATCAACAAGATCCTGATAAATAGGATTTTAATGGCTTAAGTGTTGCAATTTTAACGTGCGTCGCGCTAAAACGGGTGAGCGCAGGAGTGGGGAAAAAATGCAATTTGTCTTTTAGATTAGATTAGCAAATCCATCAGTCAGCGGGGGCTTTGATTCATTTTTGTGTTTAGTGTAGTATAAGGTCCCTGCATTACAATTTCAGGAAAAGGCGATAAAGAAAGATTCCAGCAAAACAGACAGCAAATTGATAGCGCAACGAAGGCTTATTGAGGAATTTTTCCATGGCGAGTGACGAGAGTGTGGCGGTTATTGGATTCCTGGCAGGTGCTGCATTAGATGCAGGAGGTTAAAGCAACGGCGTCTTAGAGTCGTGTCACGGTGTGGCCTGCCTCGATTCCCATAATCCTTTATTTCTGTTGTTCAGTGAGAAGGAAAACCGCAATCATCATAACTCCCCTTTGGAGAACAGTACTGTGTTCTCCCTCGCAGTTATGTGAATGGTAATTAGGCAGTTATACTGCTTAAGTCCAACCATCCCCCCCCCACCCTGGATTGCTCAGCGGCCTGTTAATGGCCAGCGAGGGCGTAATTCTTAATGACATAATCACAGCTCCAGTGAGGGGAGGGACTCAGCCAGAAATGAGCATCGCAGCCCTTATACCTCCCTGGTGAAAGACAGTCAGAACCATCGCTTCTCGTTGAAACCTCAAGCTGGGAGTCATATGCTGTAGGGGGCGCTGTAGAGGCGATAGGGCACTGGTATTTAAACCCAGTCTCTATTTAACCCCTTTATTAATAATACCCTGGATTCTCATAGCTTCTCAGAATATGCCGTTAGTTATGCTCATGAGTGTACAGGAGCAGTGTCAGTATTATGATGCGTTTGTCTGTTTCGGTCACATGATCCTTCATTCGGGGCCTTAGCGTTTTCACCTGTCTACCACGGGCACAGGGGACGTGAAGCCGGAGGATGCGGCCAACAAGGAGCCCGGCGAGGACAAGCAGGAGGAGGAAAACGACTACCACAGGAGCGACGAGCAGGTAGGGGGCGCCGGCGAGCCCGCGCTATGGCCGCGGATTATAGGAAAAAGCGTGACAGCAGTATGACTTTGAAATGCTGGAGCTGAAAGTGGGAAAAGTTTCCTCATATTTATGGAATTATTATTTGCGCACAGAGGTGTGTCGTTTAGCTTTACGCAAAGACTTTCTTAAAGCTGTTTTCAAAAGCAACGGCAATACCACAATGGAGACGTCTTTCCCTAAAATGAGGGGAACGTGTCAAACTCTGTAAACCTCGAGAGACCCCCGACATTTTGTCTGGTTTACATAATCCCACATGCAGGCAGCATCTTAAACCACCGTTTAGCCTCTCATTTGCCATATAATTGTTATTCTCCTGTGTAACAGTATCAGTAGTCGGCTTGACTTTATTAAAGACGTGGTTGTCATATAAACACGGCTTAATCCTTCGGAGTCGCAGCATTCTGGATGGCGGTGGGATTTTATTACGTGAAAGGTGTAGCTTAACTACGAAACCTGATGCTTTAATGATAAAGGAGGGTTATTTATTTATTTTTGCTGCCAGTCAGGGTCCGTCTATATTATTCTTTGGACGGGGGGGAGGCCTCGTCAGTGGGCTGTACCATGTAATACTTGGGTGGGGGGTGTTCACCAGGTACTGTGTACAGTCTCTGCCCCATAAGTGAGCAGCCGCATGGTTAATTCTAACTAATTAACTCTATCTGAAACAGAGCGTAAATATACAGGGTGTCTTTTTTTTCAGATGAGACAATTTGAATGGAGATAATGAGCTTTTTTTTTTTTTTTTTAAAAGAAGACAAACATTCACAGCTAATACTATTGCTGTTATTCCACTTGACTTATTTTGAAACCACATTACATCCAAGTCATTTTAAAGCAAACCATGCAGGTTCGAATGTCTTACGAGGCAATAAAACAGACAGATCTCTCCGATTGCTTAAGGTACTTCATTAAAAATGCTCCAGCCGCCCCGAAACGTCGCCACCCGCTTTTGTCTCCGTATGCGAGCTTTATTTATGTGCTTTTCGCTTTGTGCTCTGCAGCTGCGAATGGATTTGTTTACAGCGCTGTTGTTTCATTCCGTTCTGTAATTCTGACACCCTGGCCAGCTGGGGTGTGCTGCCAGTGCGGTGAACACCCCATCCTTCTTTACATAACCAAATCCTCTCCTCTGTTCTCCCCGTACACCATTGTCAGTCTTTGCCCTTTAGCTTTCTGGAAGAAACAGTTTGTGAAAATTTGCCTCAGATGTGTGACACATGGCCCGTCTGCCTCGCCTCTTTTTCTCTCATGTATAATCGGGCCAAATCTAGGATTTTTTTTTTTTTAAGGGTGGGGGGAGGGGCATACAAGGGGTCATTATTCATACAAAAAGGCAAATATTATTAGCCAATCATATGTTTTGAATCTGTGAGTGACAGGGGAGGGACACTGCGGGCCAATCAGCATTCAGCTGGGGCCCTCCCCCAGTATATGGTCCATGTCTGTCCGTCCATCCATCTATCCATATTAAAAAAAAAAAAAAAAATCATGGTTTTCAAGGGAGTGTCCTGTCCTAGTGCATCACTCTGAGCCTTTAAATCTAACCATACAGACAGAATGGCGTATGTTGCTGCCATGATAATCAGTTCCTGTTACAGTAGAGGGGGCCCTTGATTGAAGGGTATCCCCCCCTGATCATCCTCCTATAGTTCTTGCAGCATTAACTTCAGATCGGTTCACTCTGCACAGATCCTTTTCTCGCACTGTTTGTACGTGTGCATGAATTGAAATGCTGCTGGCCCCCTTGCATCCCTCAGACGTGCTGCATATGTGTGTAACAGAGAGTGGCCACTTCCAGCCATTAATTCCTAATGGGACATGTGCCATCTGAACTTAATGATCCCCCTGCTGTCCCTTATTCTATTCATATTTCTGTAGGAATGTGTTTAACCATGTCACACCACTTAGGTGTATTCCCTATATCTGCCTTGCTGTGATTGGATGGGAAGGTGTGGCACCCAGTCGTGACCTGGTTTCCATGGAAACGGGCAAGGAGGAGTCTGTGCTTGTTAACCAGCCCGGCCTCCTTGCAGGTGAGCATCTGCCTGGAGTGCAACAGCAGCAAGTTGCGGGGCCTGAAGAGGAAGTGGATCCGCTGCTCTGCCCAGGCCACCGTGCTGCACCTCAAGAAGTTCATCGCCAAGAAGCTCAACCTGACCTCCTTTAATGAGGTACCACCTCCCTGCGTTTGCTGGTCGACGCTCTCGCTATTCTCCAGTTAGAGCTCAGCTTCGGACTCCCTTTCCAGTTGGCCCTAGTCTCCCGTCAGTCGCAGGTGTTGATGAGCTTCCCCAAACCCATCGTGATCCTCCTCTTTTAGGCTGGCAGCTACGTTTCATCTACTTATCCTCCCCAGTATGATTTCTGGGAAAATGAGCGGCTGCCTGCTTCCCGTTTTATTTTGCGCAGCCTGTCAAAGCGGCGCCATAGAAAATCACCACGCGTCTGCAGGCCACGGCGAATCATCTCCATTTTGTTGTTTTCTTGTGCCGCCTACCAAAAACAGCGTGGGCGTCTCCCTCGGGAGCGTTCGGCGGCTGGCCTCCGGCTCACAGCACACCGCTCATTAGTCTGGCACGTTACAAGTGAGCTGATTTAGGCGCAATACAAAAGCGGGAGATGATCCAGCCATTATTCATTTGCTGCCTTTTGTAAGAGCCCTTAGTGAAACTCCTTCATCCAACTTGATTGATTAAAATCGAAACCCTCATTTACGACCTGATTGGTCAAAACTGAACCCCTCATTTACGACTTGATTAGTCAAAAATAAATCTCTCACGGCTGCTCTTTTTGTACATTTGACTGTGCTGGCTGTCTAAATTTTCACTGCTAAAGTATTTCCATCAGATATTCAACGGGGCTTTCTTCTGCTCCAATTTACATGAGCCTTTGTCCCCTGACATATGTGAAACAAGCTCGCTCTGTCTCGTTAAAGTGCCATACTATCACGAAAAAAATTCTTTGAGGACTGAAAGTATTGATTACACATTGGTGATGAAACGTGATGTAGGAGTTATAAGGAGGGCTTATTGTTGGCCAGCACTTGTAAGTGGCGAAAGGGTCCAAACCCGGTGGTGTCTCGGATTTTAAAGGGAAGCTTTGATAGAGAGCTCAGACCGCAACACTTCTGTGGTTGGACCACAACGTGACTTCAGGAAGTACAAAATAGAACCAAATTAATCCTCATGGGCAGAGAATATGCCAATATGTTAGCTGTCTGAAGCCTTCAGTCTTAATTTCACTGCATTGTAAAGATTTTGCCAATTTTTGAAGCTGTAGCACGTTTGCTAATTTTGTTTGTCTCAATCAGCTGGACATTTTATGCAACGAGGAGATCTTGGGCAAGGACCACACGTTGAAATTCGTAGTTGTGACAAGATGGAGATTTAAGGTAATGAATGTGTGGTGGCAACACTGGGATGACTGAAAGGGATTTAAACGGCATGCATTGTGTGTGTGTGTGTCATACCCGTAAAGAACCATATGGAGTTCAGAGTTGATTCATGCAGGGCTGGTAATGGTGTGGAATGTCCCATATGTTTGGAAAAATGAGTTCATTAGTGTAAGTTCTGTTCTTCTGCTTTGCATATGGAAATTTCCGGAAGTGGGTGAGGTGGGTGCATGAAGTGCGTATGAAGCTGCTGCTCAGGAGAATAAGGCCAGATTGTAAACTGGAGATTGCCACTGGTGGTATTCCTGTGCTGAAAGTAGCCATCCTAGTTGTGTCACCTACAGGCCAAGACTCTTAATTCATCATGTAAATTACATTTTTGTATCTGTTAAAATATCTCCTCTGTTTTTAACTGAAACCTTCACCACTTGCTTGCCCTTCAGCTTATTGTGTTCACCTCTCTTGCAGAAATCTCCTCTCCTGCTACATTACAGACCTAAAATGGATTTGCTGTAGATGGACAGGTCGGTTGTTTTTGCCCCCCGAGACGGAGACAGCTTCATGAACTGAAACGATTACTGTCCTGGGGCTACACGCAGGCCGAACGGCACACCAGCGTAGCTCAACGTCCGGGTAGCCCACCAGGATTTGGGGTCCTCAGTGTTGAGGGGTATGAAAACATCCATTTTCGTCCTCTACCTCCTAGTTATGTGAACAATGAGGAAGAATAAAGATATTTATACTTTTGTACAGAAGAGAGAAGAGCCGCCCAGACACTACTGGTATTCTGTTTACAAACGGATGAGAAGATAGCAAGGAGGTTACTGCTTTTTATACCCAAACTCCCCTTCCATCTCCCTGCCTTTCCGGTGCATGGATGTCAACTCTGACACCAACAATGTGGGCTGGAGAAGCTTTCAACAAGCCCCTTCAGGTTACACTTCTCAAGTCTTTGGAGCACAGAAAGTATATATAATTATATATAAAAATATAACAATTTCTAAACTGTCGGAGTTTTGTAACGTCTCCAGGATTTTTTTTGTTTGTTTTGGTTGTTGCTTTGACCCGTTTGTGAATAGGATGAATTTGAAAAAAAGTAGTAATTTATGTTCTATATTCCAATATTGTACATAAAAAATGAGGTCAGAGAGTTTTAGGTATGTTTTCCAGAAGTGCTATTGGAAATACGCGTGCGTTGCCAAACGGCAATGTCATGGGCAAGAGCGGTGTTTTTTTTATTTTTGTTTTTTATTTTTTGTGGAAATTTAAAGTGAAATGTATACCAGCTCATGTTTCACGTGACTTGGATAAACTATTTTTTTTTGCCTAAAAAAGCTTCCAAAACGGCTTTGTTCCTTAGCATTAACACCCGGCTCAAAGTTAACTTTTGTCTATTTGATGTGTTATTTTATTATTATTATTGTTATTGTTTTTAACCTGTGTTCTCTTGTATTGTGTTGGCCTCTGGTTCCCTCATGTCTTGAAAAGGCAAGCGTCTGTTTTTAGTATTCACATCCTGGGTTTCATTGTGCTTCCCCATTCTCCTGTCATAAGATGCGTTGACATGCCGAGCAGCCCGTCAGAGTAATAGAGAAGTCCGCTTCTCCCAGAAGATGTTCTGCACCACCTTTGATATTTGCAGCATCGTTTCTGACCTTGTTGTCCACCCCCTTCCCCCCCCCCAACTATCCAAATCTCGGCCCATACTCTTGACAGTCCTCCTTCCTGATTGGTTGGAAGCTGTCTGAATGTCAACACTGAAATTGTGTCCTCAAACAATCACAAGGCCTTATATAGAAAGCTCTTAAATTATTGAATTGTCTCGATGGGGATTGAAAACATTTTTTCATTCTTTTGTAGCTCAAAAGTTTTGCAATACTATATACAATTTTTTCCGATTTTATATCGCTTCGGGAGATCAGCTAATCATTCCGGAAGGTTCTTAGAAAAATGCAACTTGATATCGAATTCATCATTGTGTATACCAATCAACAGAGTACTGTGATTGGTCAGTACACTCTCATACAGCATTAAATGGCCACCCTTTATGGAGGAAAACAGAGACACGACCTTCAGTGCAGTGGACTATGTAAAATTTAAATATATATTTTATTTAAGTTGTCAAGAAAATGAAATTCAGAGGTTTGCTGAGTCATTCTTTAAAACTGGTATTTCTTTTCCTTCAAAATCAAGGTGCATATTTAAATTTGAGTGCTCTAATTGTAATTTATTGTGTTTTGAAGCGTTGAAGAAAGACTGCTGAGATTGTAGATGTGAGTCAGCCTACTGCGCCACTTATGAGCTGCTTATTTCGGGTAGTTCAGGTGTTTCCTTTCAGCTGCGTGGCGCAATCGCCCGTTAGCTGATCCGTCCTTTGCGTGCCGACCACGTCTCCTATAGTGTAGCCCTAGGTGAAAAGAGTAGTCCTGGTGTTGCTTGTTCCTCTGAACCCTTTTCGGAAATTCCTAGCTAGGCCCCAAATGCCGTTTCTTGTTTACCACAGTGGACCTCAAAGGTACAGCAATTCATGAGTCGCTGAGGCCATTTAGGCGTCATCGTGTACCGAGATCTAAGATGGAACGTTTAATCTTTTGGAAATGGCAAACAGACGATGGCACGTCACTTTTTGGATGTGCATGTCATGCTGTTGGGGTGGTCAACGAACAATTGAAACGGTGATATTTGCCGAAGTTGTAGCTTGATTATAGGGATACCTCAGCAGGTGCCGACAATGACGGCTCTCGGAAACTGGATGGCTGTCTTAAACCACAAGCAGTTTCAGCTGCACGCATTTTCTAAAATGTCTTTGGAAAGAATGTGAATTTTCATTATCAGATAGCTGGTGGCTATTGACCAGTGCCACCCTACCCTGAGAACAGCTCAGTATACATGCCTGTGCAAACATATATTTACTCCACATCTGCTTTCATCAGTTTTATTCATAAAAGAACAATGTTGACCCGCTACCACAATTTAGAGCTGTTATGAGATGCTTAAATTTTTGTGCGAAACAGCCATTTTGCATTGTTGCAATATGTAAAAAAAAAAGAAAAGAAAAACTACTATGGCTTTTAAATTTTATATTAATATTTATATAAATATTAACAGACCCTGAGGTTTGCGCTGTTGTATTAAAGATCTTCCGGGCTGCTGGATGATTGTTGTGTTTTGTGGGCCTGCCCACCCTTGTAGATATGGTATTCTGAATACCATAAAGGAACCCTCAGCTTTGAGGAAATGAGCTAGGGGGACCTGGGGGGGGGGTGATGTTTTTCCCGAAGCCTTTGTTCTCTCCTCCTTGCCACAAGCTGAGGTTGGTGCTAACTTATGTTTATTTAATTTTATTATTATTATGACTTTTTTTTTATTTTGTTTTATTGGTACACTGGGAGTGAGGACGACGACTCCTCGTGGATTTTTCACACTTCCACGTTGTCACCACAGCGGCACTCTTTACTGTGTTCTCCTTCCTATCACGCTTCCGTGGCGAATGCTTCGATTCCGTAAGCCATTTTATCGTTCGCCATTGTGAGAAGCGGAAGCTGCACGCTGGCCTGTACGTCACAGGAAGTGGCGTATAAAACCTGACGGGTCTCCAGCGTAGAGCTAGAGATAAAGCTCAGTCCGTCATCTCCGGTCGGTCTGTCGTCAACTCGCCCACCCCCAGCGGTCTGGCCCGGCCTCCATCTGCCGGTGGGGCGACCCTTACTGTCTTCTCTCGGCAAGGCACATGCTCGTCATTCGAAATTCGCTAGCAGGGGAGCCGGAGTTATGAAAGACGCAGGGAGAGTAGAGGGCATCTCTGGAGAAGGCTGGGGTTATCTCGGCGTGAAAGGCCTGGGAGCCTTGCCAGCCGCTTCAGAGTCCAACAGAGCAGCGAGAGTGAACTCAGGTGCAGCACCTGCCTGGAGACAAGGACAGCCTCCTGTTCATATCCTCATTCCTGTTCATTTTTCTCACTGGATCTACAGACAGCTGTAATGTGGACTTTCATGTTAATATGCTACTTCATCTGACGTCCTAGTTCCACCGCCTTTACACCAAGCACTATTAATTAAATGCCCAGAAAGGCGACTTGACAGCAACCTAAGTGAAAATAGTATTTTGACTGCTCATTTGACACAGTCCACGTATTGCTTTGAACTGGCTGCAATGCTCAGTGGAGAAATTACTAGCTGGAAGTAATTTGGGAAGCTGTGACCTCCGTGGTGAAATCTCTAGCTGCCAAACCTCCTTGAGTAACTTTTAACGCTGGTCCTCATGGCAGGCCTTGTGTCAGTAGATGACTTTTCACTCTGAGGGTTTAAGCAGTAGTGTGATGTCCTGTAATCAGCCATTTGGTTGGTGTTTCATAACGTGTTTGGGCACTGGTTTTCTGGTGTGATGTCTGCCAAGGAGGATGTCCTGGTATGGGCACTACCTCCTTGTCGTTGAACAGAATACATGTTTGTGCTAAACGGTCCAATCCTGGGCATCTGTGGGCCTTATGGCTGTCTTGGAGACTCTTCCCCTTCTTTGACTGGTGGGAAGTCAAGAGTGGTGTTCTGTTACCGTGCCAACGTAACACCAGACAAAGCACCGCTTGAGCGTAAGGTGGCTGGCGAGCCTGTCGTCGCCGAATGGAGCATGTTGCGGTTTTGGCCGATGAGTCGTGGGTTGTGGTGATTTAAAAACCGCCCTGTCTGCCAAAGTGGCCTGGATGGACTAAACTTAATGGGAGCTGGTGAGAGTTTTTTGGGATGAAGAAAACCACACTGCCCAGCCTTTGCGCTGGCAGACCCAAAATGAGCCTTAAAAGCAAAGCATCCATGAAAAGAGGATTATTTTAGCAATTATCTGTCCAGCTGTACCCCAAGTTAAATCACAGTGTATAGCCTTCCTGACCTGAGTGTCTGTTGCTCGACAGCAGTTTCTGGATTAATTTCCTGTTGGTTAAGAGCCATAACCACTGCTGGCAGGACACAAACGCTCCAAGCCTATCCTTGGAGGCCAAGGGAACAAAGCAGGAAACAACCCAGGACAGGGTACCAACCCATCACACACATCATTC
>JAODJU010000014.1:7657114-7684931 GCA_026776725.1 Gnathonemus echidnorhynchus
TGTAAGATGTTGCCAATGAATTAAAACATCTAAATGATACGCTGTGTGATACTGAAGTTGTAACGCTGTTCCATTTGTTCAATTTGGTGGCTCAGGGTCAGGTTCATCTTGCCTAAGCTCTTCAGACACCAGCAAGCACGATTTTGTGCCAGATTATGCAACATGCTACATGCGTGTACAATGCAACACACTTTCTGTGGACTGTATAGCGGCACCCCACCGGTCTTTAAGCTGCCCTACAGTGCACTCTGACACTGCCCGAGCCCATGAATGGGCGTCATTATAACGCCGCTCCTGTTCATTCTGTGGGTTTGTGAGCGTGAGAAGCCACGACTTCAGGGGGTACCTACTGTCCCCTAAGGAATTGTCAAATGGTTAAATCAAACAACGCTTACAATATTGGGCCAAATTACAAAATGGGAAAAATTTTCTTACCGAGCAGCCAGCCACCACGTACCACCCCATTTTCAAGTTTGTTTCCAACACTACTGTTTTTGAGAATGAATGAATCATGGGTTGAGAGAGGCCATCTATCCACAACATTAATGCAGGGGCGTCAGAAGCATTTTGAATTTGGGGGGGGCGGACGGGACGCACTGGCATAAAACTAATATTTTATGTTAAATGTGGGGGGATCCAAACAAATAATTATGAAATGTGATTTAATGGCGGCAACGTCCATGCATTAATGAGATGCATGTTCGAATTGCACATAATTTGTACATTAATAGAGTGAAAGTGCTTTCTATTTACATAAGCAAATTTGTTCTCTGAAGGTGCCTTTATAACAATGTGCGTGCAGTCGACGGCTCCGATTACATTGGGAAAACCGGACATCGCTGCAAATTGTGCTTCAGTGTTTGCCTGTTCAACCACAGTGTAAGGAAATTTTATATATCTGGGTGACAAGCGGATTATGTCGTCCCATACAGCTGGCATGGCGCACCTCAGTGTTGACTGAGAAATTCCCGATCGGTCCGCAAGTTCTCACTGAACAGCACCTGTGGCTAAGAACCCGCGAGTGGACAGAACTGGTTAAGGAACAGGTAGCCTATAGCGCAATTCCTCATCGTCTGCCTGGGTGCCGTCCGTTACAAAACCGCGCAGAAACATGTGTACGCCATGTCTGGAGCTGCCGTGAGAATGTGCGCAGCGGTACGCCAAGTTTCGTTTTTATACATCTCGACGTGAGCATGGAAACGGACATACGCAACATTTTTGTGCGTACGCACCGTTTATACATGAGGCCCCTGGCTCCCAACTCTGAGAGAATGGTCTTGTCACCTGCACCTGACTCTCATCTAGAGCTGACACCATGCGAGACATAACAGGGCTTCTGAACACAGTCATGCTGCGCAACAGGCAATGTGAAGTGTTCTGGAGTAGTACAGACGCTCCCGGGTTACGATGGGGTTACATCCCGATTAAACCTATCGTAAGGCGAAAATCATGCTTAGAACACTTACATTCGCCTACAGTTGGGAAAAATCACAAAACACAAAACCTAGTTTATAGTAAAGTGTTGAATTTCTCATGTAATTTATAGGATCATACCCATTGAAGTTGAAATATCACGGACCATCGAAACTCGAGGAGTGTCTGTGTATGCAATACTGCTGTGTTAAACCTTATATACTCATGGCAAGTAATTCACAGGAGTGTGGATTTTTCCTTTGATAGCACATAATGATTTGCTATCATAGTATTGGTCATAGAAATTCTGCAATATTTACATTTTCACGCTGAGGCTGTAATCCAGTTGTCTGTCTTTAGCTACCCTTTTTGCCATATATTTCATGTAATAAAGTTTTACATGGAAAAAAATTGTAGATTGTGTATTGTTCAATTTTTTTGTTCGCTGATTTTAATAAGATTCAGTCAAGCCTCACTTGTGTACAGGTAAATAGTCATTTTGATTATTGATTTGACGTCACTCTTACTGGCAAAACACTACAGCAGCATCCTGTGAGATGCAATGTGAGGTCACCATGGCTGCTGACCGGTGCTGGTTGACCCGTAGCATGTCAAACAGCTACTTTTCTACTGGGGTGTGTTTTGTGACGTGCTTAGAAAATCCCGCAGTACAAGAAACCAACGGTCTGTCTTGCCGGTTCATTTGGGCACTGGGCATGCTCATTTAAGATTTCAGCACAGCTGTTTCTCTGGAAATTCCACGCGTAATGATGTGAGGGATTTCATCTCCTACCGTCGCAAGACAGGAGGCCAGAGCAGAGGGAAAGTAAACATTCATTTTACCGATGGGTGGTTAATATCTCTGTTCCCTGGTCGTCTGTATACACAAAGTTGAGTTTTGTGCTTAAAGATAATAATAAATATACTGTACAAGAGGACAGTAAAATCAAAAGCTATTGCTCTGAATGGAGGGCATTATTTTATACTTTAAACCCCACTGAGAAACAAATAGAGAGCATGGGGGTCTTATTTTAACAGCCCAACACAGGACCTCAGCTTTGTGTTGGTGTAGTTAAACTGGGCAGTCATACGCATCCCCCACATAATGGGAATGCAAGTGTGCTCCAATCAGGCTGTTCTGCACAGTAACTCCTCTTCCCAATTTAGACAGATGAGGACAATTGGGGGAGTTTTATTCTCTGTGTCATTATCCCCCCCCTCCCCCTTTGCTCAGTTTCCCTTAATGCAATAGCACAGAAATCACAGATCTCCAGAATGTTCCAGCCTTCATATGGTTTAGCCTGGAAGTTAAACCTCACACTGATCCCACAGGGCCAAGGTAGCGGGGGGATGCCGCGGTATTGGGGTCTTGACCGGAAGAGAGGTTCTCGTTAACAGGTAAAGATTAAACCCTTCTAGATGTCTCCACAGGGCTTTGCCACAAAAGGTGGTCTCTCGATAATTGTCGCTCGGAAAAAGATACGGGATGTGATGCTTCTGGCAGCTGGTGGTACCAGAACAGCTGGTGGGAGTCTGCAGGACGGAGAGAAGATGGGTGGTGCAAGGTGAACCCAGTACAAAGTGAGAGGATCGTGATAGATGTAGCAGGCACGTCAGAATGCATGGTGACAGACACAGTGACGACAGCAATCCAAGAGCACATGAACAGTGGTGCCCCCTGCTGGTTCATCATGTGCTTATGCAACCTCTGTGCAGGAGAGGGTGGGTGAGGCAAGCACGCCCCCAGTTCTGCAGGCGTGAGTTTCCTCAAATGGGTTTTGTGAGAATGTGCTGCCCATACCTCCGTGATGATCTGATTTTCCCTGATGGAGATTCCAACTCATTTGTAAAGGGACACTTTTATATACAATTATATAGCGGGGTATACCCTGGATGAAATCCCAGTCTGTTGCAGGGCACATATATGCACACACTCACTCACAAAGGAAATACATGTCCTTATCATATACATTTACAACTGTGCCAAACAAATAACATCTACGATGAAAAACTGAGACGTCCTAATCTACACTGAGTGGCCACTTTATTAGGTACACATAGCCAGTACCAGCTGGAACTCCCCTTCTGCTTCCAGAACCGCTTCAAAGGTAGTTGAATCGTGCATTCAGAGAAACCTTTCTACACACCTATTGTACTTATGACCCTCCTGTTAGCATTAACGATTCTGGCCAATCTCCTCTGTCATTCACAAGGTGTTTTCAGCCATAAAAACGGCCCAGCTGGATGCATTTTGTTCATCTCACCATTCTCTGCATATCCTGGGCACTGTAGTTGTGAGAAAATCACAGGATGGTGGCTTTTTTTCGGAAATTCTGGAGCCAACATCTCTGGCAATCATAGCAATGTTCAAAATCACTCTCAATCTTAGCCTTTCTAATGTTTATCCGAACAGGAACTGAACCTTGATTTCGTGAGTGTATTCAGTTGCAGCCATGTGATTCTGTTTGGGGGAGCAGGCTGTCTACATAAATAAGTGCCTAATAAACTGGCCATGTAGTGTACACGTGTACATCTGTACATGTGTGAATTACCAATGTGGATTTTAAAAGCATCTGCAATGCTGTTGTTTTCCGTTTGCTCGTCTTCACATTCCATGCCATTTGTCAAATTTAAGCACAAAATGCTTCCTGCTTTCATGTCATTAATCGACAGAGCATTCGGACTGGAATTAAACCTTATTGCGATCCTTTATCTGCCATGCGAATTCGCCTGCGCCAGCTCCTGGATCCTGTGAACTCCAAAAAGTAGAATTAACAGTTTCTGAAATATCATTGTTGTTTCTTGTCACTGCCAGCCAAACACTGTAATCCTAAAGCACAATTTAACCAACTGGAAGGACAGCAGGACCTGAATGTTGAATGCCTACCAATCTCCTGTGCATGCCAATTTAATGTACGTACTGTGCATCGATAAAGATGTTGTGTTTCGGAGCATGCACACAGGGAATTTATAAATCCTCCAAGTATCATGGAAAAAATAAGGAAAAATAAGATGGAATTTGAAATGAATGTTTTGTGAAGGACTTGTTGGCTGTGAATGGCTCAGTGGGCTTGGTCTCTGTGCCCATGTTGGAAGATCGCTGGTTTGAGTCCCAGTCCTTAGGGATGCTTCATGTTAGCTGATCCTGCACTGTGACCCCCAAGCTATGGAGAGTACGATGGGGTTAGGCGAAGAAAAGAATTCCGATGTACTGGTGCAAACGGCAAATAAACTATTTGTCATGAATATATGGCATATTTTCTTTTGTGGGTGAACTGCGCCAAACTGGGAAGCAGAACAGAGCCTCAGTGTTGGACTAGTAACTGGTTCATATGGTTGGTTAATGACTTAACCGTCTCTGTCAGCTAAGGTTTGGCAAGTCTGGCCGGCCTATTTTGGAGCACAGCGTTCAGCTTTGAAGTGTTCAACCTGTGCTGCACATTCAGGATATCCCTCTGCTTTGATCTGCTGGTCCCTATGCAGTGGGGGGCCAGAGAGTCATCGCTTTGAAGTTATGAATACCGGGGACCTGACTGTCACCTATCATGGGTTTTTTTAAACCTGGGACTGACTAGAGACGCAGAGTTTTATTTCATTTTATCTTACTCACCAGCAATTCAAAGACATACTTATTAGTGAAATTTGGCACTATGTGGATGCTGCTTTGTGTAACACTTACATCACCTAGTGATACCCATTGATTGGTATGTAAGTAGTGTTTCTCTTGAGCGTCTCTGTGATGAAAGAGGGACGTTTCCTCCATCGTTTGAAAACATGAGAGCTGTCGGAAATCCGCTGAAGAAAATCTAGGGCTGGATTATACACTATTGTAGGATGAACAAAGAAAGTGACTCTGTGTTGGCAGTCTGCTGCATAACCTTTGGTCATCCGCTTGCGGAAGGTGTAACAGTGTGTCAGTTCTGTTTTTCTACAGCTGATCCCTTCCTCTAGATGAATGCTGTTTCTTTCTGATAAATCCTTTTTACAGCCCCTGCTTTTTCTTGTTTGCTACTTACGTGATATTTGAATGTTATTTTTTTTGCCCATTTTATACAGGTGTTTTATTTCGGTCTTTTAATGTGTAAATGATGTTTGTTAAAGGAATTTCGGCTTATGCCAGCCATGAAAATAACACCGGAGGTGAGGATAAAGACAAGGATCTGTGCCACGTGACTTTCATCATCCGAGAAATGCCGGTTTCTCCAGAGAATCGTTTCTAAAGGGGGTATCTGATGCAACCTCTTCTAGTCCGTTCTGTAGAGGTACTCATATTTACCTATTTATCGATTTGAATAGGCGAACGGACCTCATTCATAATACCATCATGCCCCATCTCCCTCGCTTTCTTTCTCTCTCTCTCTCTCTCTCTCTCTCTTTCCCCCGCATGAGCATCCTCTCTCCGTCACTGCGGCGTTAGTCTCAGACCACGCAGTACGAGCTGACAGATGGCTTCTGGCTCAAAGTTCCTTCATAAACTGCAACATTTTAAGATGGTGCATTTGGAAAATGCATTCGGCAGTCCGTTTGCCACCTGTGTCCTATTCCCCTTCCCTCTCTCACACACTCTCTGGCTTTATACGTTATAGCCATGTTTATTATGCACTATGACTGCCTTATGAAGCTCTCGTGTATAATGCACTAGGTACCTTCACAATACAGTACAAAGCATCCTTAATTCTGATACAGACCATTTTAATGCATTATGAAGTGTCTATAGTGTATTATAGATGAGAGCTTCATTGGAGCTTATGAAGTATTATGATCAACACTATAATGCCTTATGACTGTTAATAGAAGAAGGTGCAATGCTTTATTCATTCTTATACTGCCCATTATCATGCATTATGAAGGTATCTATAGTGCATTATAGATGACAGCTTCAGTGGAGCTTATGAAGTATTAGAATCAAGACTAGCATGTCTTATGACTGTCAGTAGAAGATGCTGTAATGCTTTATTAATTCATATACCAACCATTATAATGCATTATGAAGGTATCTATAATGCATTATAGATGACAGCTTCAAGTAAAGTGTTTCCATAATAGTCTTAGTGTGCGTCATATAACCATAGCAAACCAACCAAATCTCACACATGCTATACCATATATATTCAACTTCATACGCAAATCTTCTTCACTTCGTAAATCAGATTTTTTTTTCCAAACAGAAAGATTTCAGTATTGCAGACCTGGCTCTCAGTTCCCTGGTAATACCATGGTAACCAGTTCGTCGGACTTGCCTTACAGTCAATACTGTGGGTGACAGAAATGATGTGTTTTAGCATAGTGCAATGTCCCAGCCCAGTCCTCGGGGACCCCCAGACAGTCGACATTTCTGCTTCCTCCCAACTCCCGGTCGTGCCCAAGGGCCTAGTGCTTATAATCCACCAGCATCTGAGGAAGGATATTCTTCCAGAATTTTCAGTACCTTCTTTAACTGTATGTATATTAAAGCATGACAAAATCATTGTGGTTATTGGATCAAGTCAACAGCCAAATGTTTTGTACAGCATACCACAGAATGCGTCATATTTGAGGAAAAAGTCAAGGTCTTCCACAACCACCCACTCAAAGTTGACTCTGACCCCCAGCAATGGGGATGGATCAAACCTTTGCCTTCTCCAGCAGTAAAGGAATTCAGGAACATGAACATTTTAATGTCTATTGACGGCCTCTCTCTTCTTTCAGATTTGACCATATTCTGAGGTTTCATTCCATGAATTGAGGAAATATCATTTTCAGTCTGATGACATATATCCATACATATTTCAAAATACAATAATAGAGCCCTTGTGATTTCAAACAAATAAAAATGATCCTTACATTCAGGTTTTTTCATCTAAATCTAGAACACAAGATCTGATTTTTATTAAAAAGAAACTTTGTTTTGTTTCCTCGATATTCCCCTTGAAACTGAAGCAAATAAAATCAGAAAACTTGTAATGTTGAGCTAACGCAGACAACCTGACTATCGGACCCCCTGAGAAATGTTTGCTATGTTGTTTGCACTGAGGAAGCCTGTGTATGACACCTGTATAATTTTGTATATAATTTACAGACCTTTTGAATTAATCAATTCTAGGGTTTTAAAGTGAGTGGCATAAGAGGGGCCACAATTCACTAATTCACATAGGAGGGCAGCTTTATCCTTAGCCAATGATATGTTTCAAATCAGTGAGTGACAAAGGAGGAGGCACTCCAGGATCCAATCAGCTGTCAGTGCCCCTGTGGCCCCACTCCTGTATATGACACTTATACCCCCCCCCCCCCCCCCCCCCCCACTGTTGGTACATCTGTGGCAAGTGTCAGGAGTGCCACACCTGAATACCCCCTAAGTCCATTTGCTGACCCTCCCCCCGATCCCCCCATCCACCTCATTGAAATCTCAAAGACTACTCAACCCGGAGTAAAATTCCGGTGGGGGGGCAGGCTTAGGCACAGATGGTGGCGACAGCTAAACATTCATGTCCCTTACTCTGGACTGGGATGACACAGGAGGCCCGCTCGGTGTCACTTGTGATCCAAAACCTCAGCTGAATTCTCCGGTGCCAGCTGGACCAGCAGCAGAGCACAAAGAGCCGCAGACGGGGGTTTAAAGATGCCAGCGTGTCCTCGCCAGACCCATCCTTAAAAACCCATCAAGGACAAACCCCCAACATAAATCACCGCTTTAGCTCTTACAGAAGCAGCACAGGATTGCATGAGAGGGAATTTTAAACATACATTTCCTTTGATCTTTCCCTGTGTTTTAATTTATGCTTCTGCTATCAATTAGAGGCCCGAGTGTCACCACACAAAGACTCACAGCAGAGTACAGATGTATTCTGATCTGACCTCCTTACATTGTAAATTACCAGCTTAGAGCTGCGCAAATAATTTTCCTGGGCACTGAGTTAACTAGGACAAAGTAATTATCTGGGGTTTTAAGTAGCATGTGTGTTGAAAAAAAGCCAAGATTCTTATACATTTTCAATTTGCTGACATTTTGAAACGTGATGAAGAAGTTGTGTGAATCAATGGCCAATCACTATCCTGGTGTTCTAATGATGTCACTTCCTGTTTGGGAAGAATCGAATGCCACAGATACAACTGGGACATTGACTCATGTTTATCCTCCTTTATACATATTCATGTTAAGAGAATTACATTTAAAACCGAATTGGATGCACTGAAGTGTAGAATATTGATTTTAATTCCAGGAAACACTCATGAGACGCCAGTTACATTTTTAGTTAACGCGAAGTTACATAAAACATAAAATTGGTATGGTTCAGCTGCATATTGAGAAAACTACCAGCCTGCTGTATGTAGTCTTCTGTGTATTTTTTTACTATTTAACATTCCATTGTTACTTGTGCATTTAATTGAAAATTATTTAGCTCGGATTTGGAGGCACATGGGAAAAGGTGACGATTATATGGGTGGGTCTTTTGTCTCAATCAGTTGTTCAGGTTATAATATAAGGTGACCCCTGCGGCAATTTTGTGCTGCTTAAAAGTGAAATTGCTATGCAAAAAAAATGAGGATTTCTTCATAAATAAAACATGACTCCCCTTAAGAGGAGCGATTAGTCATTAGTAAGTGAGGTTAAAGGTTTCTAAGTGGTTGAGCATTTCGCTGTTGTTTTAATGGTGCCTTCAGCGTGGCTGAAATGCCCAAGGTAGGCCAGAAGCACTCATACTGCAATGCTATTAACCTCACAATGGAGGTTTATTTAATTTAGTCGTACTTTCTGAGGTCAACATGGAAACGTCTTACGTGGAAACCTTTGTGCCCAGCAAAATGCAAAACTAAAGGTGTAATTTGAAGATCAAATTTACTCGGGAACACTTGACAGGGCACAAATACTATCCAGAGCTATTGCAGAAGAAATCGTGAAGAAATCGTGAACAAACATAGTAGCTACTTGAGACAAAAGATGCTTCATCATTCATTAATGATGAACAAACATGAGATCAGTATTTCACTTGTGTTATTCATTACTTGTTTATTCAGTAGTTCCTTCAGAAATTCCTTCAGAAGTTCACAAAGGTTTACAGAAATAGATTGTGACACGATTTATTAATTATAAACAAACGTGAAATTAGCATTTCACTTGTGTTATTCATGACTTGTTCCTTCAGTAGTTCACAAAGTTTTACAGAATTAACAGACATAGTAACAAAAATAGAAAGTTCTTGAGATAAAACACGCGTCACTATTCATTAATGATGAATTAACATGAGATTAGTATGTGACTAAGATTTAGTATGTGGTTAATTAATACGTAAGTGATAGCATAATATTACATTATCTGTGTCCTCTCAAGTAAAGTGTCACTATTTACACATGTATAAAATACAGGCAAACGCTAAAAGCGCTTATTTTAGTCTTTAGAGTAGACTGCATCATATTTCACCTGTTGGAGTGGAAATGAGGGTCAAACAAATCCATAGGAAGAATCAATAATGGCAATCTGCATATATGCCCTGTCACAGGCCCGCTGGCTAGGCACTGCCTAATTGACGGTGACTCCAGCTAATGGCGCTGTCAAGTCCGAGTCGGGCGGAGGTCTGATGAAGATGTAGGGGGTCAGGATGTCCGTGGCGACGGCTAATTAACCCCCTGTGGGAAGCAGCAGCCAGAGAGGGTCTTGCTGTCATCCCCACGGTCTTCACTGAGTCCTCAGAACCCTGGACCATAACCATGGGAACTTGACTGGTTTAGACAGGTCAAGCTGTGTTGTGTGTGGGGGTGGGGGGTGTTGGCTTATCTGCATTACTTAATGACCCAGTGTGCTGCAGTTTTTTCCAGTGTGAGGTATGAACACTATAACAATAATTTACACACAGTGCACCTTCATAATGCATTCATTATGCATTCATAGAACATTTAGTGCACCTTCATAATACATTCATAGAACATTCATAAGCAGCATACAAGTACACCTTAACATCCTAACATACCATAACAGCTGTAATATACTGCAATAACAAACATTACATAATTATACAATTATAATGTTTGTTATTATTATATAATGTTTGTTATTAATGTATATTACAGCTGTCAAGGGATATTAGGATGTACATACATGGTGTTTATGAATGATTTCTGAATATTTAATGAATACATTATGAAGGTGCACTGAACATTTTATGAATGCAGCATAAAAGCATTATGAAGGTGCAGTTAATGTAAAGCGTTACCCATTATTTAATTATAAATGTATGTCATATCTATTTACTAATAAATGCAGGACATATTTAAGCTGTGATAGTATTCACCTGACTCATGCTCTTACCTGCGATTAGTAATACTGAGAATGGATTTGCTGTATCTCGTATCTGAGATTTATTGATGTTGTGTTTGCACCCAAACAGTACGTGTAATGCCAGTGTGATGTGGCTTCCCTTGGCGTTTCCTAATACCTGAACAAGAATCCTGTGTGCTATATCATCTTGTCCAATTACCTTCTGTCCCTGGTGTTTCTGGGTAGCGGTGCTCCTCTGAGCTGAGTCTAATTATGGCGTTAACTCTTTCTGCATGTTATGTTCCACAATCCACCTGTGACTCAAAAAGAATGTGGGGGGGGGGGGTGATGTTTCTCCTCAGCTGTCCTCCGGGGGTGCAGCCGGCTTCCGGGCTCATGTCACATGCCTCTGGTTTTACTTCAACTGTCCTTTTTGACTGGGAGTAACACTTAATCGATAACATTAAAATGGAGCCATCAGGTTGGCACCATCAGCGTATTTCCTGAGCGGGAGCTGCTCCTGAGCTTAGCACGAAAGACGAAAATCCTCCACAGACTCCCTCACGCGCTCTGATTAGATATAAAGTGCACACTTCATTACGGCCAACGTGAAACGATCATTTTCACCATTAAGGTGAGCGTGATTCCGGGAAACTGCTCCCTGGGCTTTCATCTTACCATCTCGATTCGGTCTCTGAACCAGGCCGTCTTGTGACTCCAGCGTAAAACACCCGTAGCGTGTCTTTCTAGTGCCCCCCCCCCCCCCAAAAAAAAACACAATTAATGCAAATTAGATTAAAACTGTGAGTGTAAGAAGATAGAATGTAAATTACAGTGCTTTGTCTTTGATAAAAAAAAAAGTATTTTCTGGGAAAGGGGATTGATATATATTTTAGATCTTTCAGTATTTTTACTATTAAAAAAGCAGAAAGAGCTGGATGTGGGATCCACAGCGCTGACAGCTGCCTGCTGGTAAAATTTAAGGGCTTTTTTGCTAGTGACCCTCCTGTTTTGAGCAGAAATACATTTATAGGGAGTGGCCAGCATTAATTCAGCGCTTCAGTCCTGGTGCTGGTTCCAAAATAATTGGGATCGTAAATCAAAGGGTAAAAACTGTGATAAGCACGACAATCCGTTACGAACTATTTGACAATTCAAACAAAGAAGAACCAGAAGAATATATGCTAAACTTATTCAGAAAAGAAAAACAGCCCACAATTACATTTCTGATCTGACACTGATATAACCTTGCAATCCAACAACAAAAGACAAGAAATTGTGCTTCAACAGAAATTTTACAGGGCTTACTGGTGGTATTTCATAAAGGCTAACAAGCGGGGGTGGAGGGTGGGGGAGCTGCAGATTTTGGGTCCCATGACAGCATATCATATTGGGCCCCCAACCCAGACCAGTTCAATTACATTCCAAATATTTTAGGGCCCCTGTCACATTCGGATTTTTCCCCCTTTACAGTGTCCCTGCTCACAAGACCACAGTGAAGGATAACAGTTTAAAAAATAAATATTCCAGTAGGACATTTATTCAAGTAAAAAATGACTCCAAGGCCACTGCGAAGACTGTGAACTATATACTGCATTGTCATGCAATACCATTTCTGTGGGAGATAAAAATAATCTTTGTTTAACGATGCTGTAAGCTTCTGTCTGTGAGGACTTAATTGTCAATATGGATTTTAGCTGCACTCACTGGTATATATGAATGTGAGGCATTATTTGTCTGTAGAACTACATAATGTTGCATATAATTAAAGGTAGGCTAAGTGGTTTTGCGACGAGCACTGAAGCCTCACAACTCTGGGATTGGGGATTTGATTCCCACCCCTGATTGTGTGTGTGTGTGTGTGTGTGTGTAGATTATGTTTACATTATATTGTGGGGACCAAATATCCTCGACAATATAATAAAAACCTGTTATGTATATATTGCATTGTGGGGACCATTTGTGACCATCTGTTTTGCAATCAAAAATTAAAAATACCAAAAGTGTTGAATTTTGTTTGGTTGCTTATGGATAAGGTTAGGGTTGGTTAGGGAGTAAGGTTGTCATAGTTGGGGGTTTTTCCCATAGAAATGAATGGACAGTCCCCACAAAGATAAATACAAACGTGTGTATGTGTGTGTGTGTGTGAGCAGGTATACCTTACCTTATGGGGACACAATGTCCCCACAACGTGATGAATACCTGCTTTTTTTCCCTTATGGGGACCAGTTTCCTGAAACTAAATTTAATAAAAATCTGTGACTGCAATGAAGAAACTAAAAATGCAATGAAAAAACTCTTGTATTTTGCTTGGTTACTTATAGTCATGGTTAGGGCTATAACCACTATCCACCTGTGACTGTGATAGTGGAACCACTAGGGTATGGGTTAAGGTTGTCATAGGTAGCGTTAGCATTTTTCCCATAGAAATGAATGAGCGGTCTCCATAAAGATATATTTACCCGACATGTGTGTGTGTGTGTCCGTGTGTGTCTGTCTGTCTGTGTGTGTGTGTATGTGTGTGTGTGCACCCTGTGATAGACTGGCATCCCACCCAGTGACTCTTAACCTGCCCTATCGTCCCCATACTCACCTTGACCAATGAACAGTGGTTGAAATGTAAGTATAACAGATGGATGTATATAAAAGGTGAAAACATTCAAGCGTCAGTTAGAGACACATACCTTTTGCAGGCTACACATTTTGAAATGATATGTATGACTAGTAATTTCAATGTGTTTTGTTAAGAAGTAGCTTCACAAAGCAGAGGTGTCAGTCTGTAGCTCGCCTACAGCCGATTACTTCCCCACAAATCAGCCTGATAAAATGTCATATTAACATACAGCGACGCAACAGTCAGCCCAAGCTAATCCTCTTAAAACGTACAATTAGCTTAATGTGCCAAAGATAGACTGCGGATTATGAAACAAGTGGCTGTTCGTCGGCCTGGATGGAAAGTGAGCTGGGAGAGCTGTCCGCTACGACTGCCGATTTGTCCATCGTGCCAGGAACAGGGGTCGATCTTTTCAAAGACTGGCAGATGAATTACCAAGTGAGGGGAAAGGGCATCCACGTAATTACGAAACATAACAGAAACCTGACTTGGGATTGGGCGTATATAAAAGTAATCATCTTAAAAGCAACCTTGTGTTTTCTATGTTGAGTGGCACCTTTCACTTGAAGAACATCTGTTTTTGATTCAATAGTACAAAGTCCTTCAAATATTATGGAAGGCTCTGCATATAAAAAACCATTAGAAATATTTGCTAGTGCTTTACATTCACTGCACCTTCATAATGCATTCATTATGCATTCATAGAACATCTATAAGCAGCATATAAATATACCTTAATGCGGGTGCCATGGTGGCGTGGTGGTTAGCCCCATTTTATGGGTTCGAGTTTCTGTCATGGCTCTGTGTTGAGTTTGTATGTTCTCCACGTGTTGTTGTGGGGTTTCCTCCGGGTACTCCGGTCTCCCCTCCATTGTCCAAAGACATGTTGAGGTTAATTGAAGTGAATGGTGTGTGAGTGTGCCCAGGGATGGGTTGGTACCCATTCTGGGTTGTTCCCTGCCTTGTGACTGTAGCCTCTGGGATAGGCTCCAGACCAACCCTGAATAGGATAAGCAGTTACAGAAAATGGATAGATGGAGTATACCTTAACAGCTTTAATACAAATTAATAACAAACATTATATGATTATAATGTTTGTTATTATCATCTAATGTTTGTGATTCTTGTGTATTAAAGCTGTTAAGGTATGTTAGGATGTTAAGGTATACTTACATGCTGCTTATAAATGTGCTATGAATGCATTATGAAGGTATACTGAATGTTTTACGATTAGATTATAAAGGCATTATGAGAGGGTGACCACATAATCCCTGTCAGGGGAGACACTATGAGCTACATCAGGTTTTACAAACTACTTTCAAACTGAAAGGCTCCTGTGCTCGGCTAAATAGTTCAGCTCTTCTTGTGCTTTGACTGGTTTGTTTCCTTGATTGAAAGACTCATCCAGCTTTCACATTAATATTAGTGATACATGCGTCATTATAGAAGACTGACCAATCAGCACACAGGAAGAACTCAGCGCTTAAGTGAAATCCAGGGGGCCGTTCCAGAGAGCAGGATTTCCCGGTTAGCTTGATAACTTAAGCCAAATGTGAAACTGTCCAATAGGAAGAGAGGCAACTGACATTCCTGTTGGACAATCCTTACATTTGGCTTATCTGGCTAATGAAGAAATCCTGCTTTGTGGAACACCCTCCTTTTTAACAGAAATGCTAATTTACAAATCCTGTCCTAGCTCAACATATCCTGCCTGGCATGGATTATCTGGTCAACCTACATTAACAAGGTGCAGTTAATGGAAAGCGTTATCAAATATTCTTTGCGTACTGATGTGCGTGACTTTACATAAAGGTTTACACAGAGCAGGGATAAAATAAAGGTTTAGTGTTTATGACTGAAGTTAGTCTCAGTAATTGTACCCCAGTCACATCTTGATTGGTCCAAACTTGAGAAAAACAAATCACAAAGAGATAGGAGAAAACACAACAGACCCACTGCGGTGAAAATCGATCAGTGCTGAAGAGACACCCTGGACACAGCAGAGCTGAGGAAGGCGGATTAAAACAACAAGATATGAAGTAATTGAATCATTTGGGGAGTTTGGGGAGTCATTGCAACTCTTCTGTACTGATTCTTGAAGAAAGAATCTTACCAGCTCTCACATCTTTTAAGATTTCCTGTCAAAAGTTTATATTTAATTTGAGTTATTTGCCTTCCATTGTTTTTACGTGTACAGAACAGAGCTTCACTTGGGAGACGTTGCCTGATTTCATCGCTGCTGGGGACCACAAACAAAATCTCAGGAACTAAGCCAGATGCGAGCTTGTCGCCGCCTCTTGATTATTCCCTCAATAAAAGATGAAAAAATATCTGAGGTGAAACATGCTGCAGGCAAACCTCAGCAGCATCGGCGCTGTGTGCAGATGGGACCTGGCTTGAACCGGTCGTGCTTTGGCAGACACGCCACCTGAATTAGCCTCATCATGAATGGAAATGAAAAACAAAAACTTCAGACAGACTGCGGTAATTGCAAAGGAACCGAAATGAATGGGATTAAGAGGAAAAGCAAAAAATAAAAGACCTCCTTGGATTCACTTTGCAGTGAACTAGGTTAACAGAACAATGGTCTCTGGCTGGGCAGAAATGTAATATTTGTTATTTCATTTAATTTGTTGATGCAAAGCAGATCTTAGGTAATGCAATGAGAATCAGTTTCAGGAAAAGTCTATACAGTATATAGCTGAAGATATGTTTCAGATCCTTAGAGTTAGACTGGACTGTGCCATCATCCTGTTTATTACTGAAATGCATTTATCTATGCTAGTGAATCCATTCTGTTTTAAGGGCCTGGTAAGAGTTGTTAGGTGGTTAATTATTATACGGGACGGTAAGAGAGTGTGACGATAGCAGTAAGTATGTCATTCACCCTGTTTATATTACAGCTGAATCGATGAATGTGTCAAGTGACCTCCTAGATTTCTAAGGTCCTTATTACCACCAAACAAATGGAAATTTACCTTTGATATACTCTTCTAGTTATTTTCTCTGAGCAACCATGCAGTGTATGAAATCACGAGGTCGGGGTTAAGAACACATTTCTAAATGGAAAGTTTCATACGAACGCACCTAATTCCCCATTACCGCACAGATTAATCACTAATGGTTTGTCCCATGGATTTTATATATTTTTTTCACTCTCTGCAGTGATGCTCATTTGAATTAGTTTGTGATCAAATATTAACTTGCAGTGAGACAAGAACACAATGGTTCTGGAGATGAACTGCTCTCTTCGGGGAGGAAGAAAGGAATATGTTAAATGTGATCAATATTTACCATATCTGTAGATGGCAGAGCACAGCGCGGGAACTACAATAAGGCGAACTGGGAGGTGAGGTTTTCTTGCATTTATTACTGTTGCGGTAATTATTTCACTAATGAGTGTCACGCCTTTTTTGCTTTTCTTCGTCAGAGAGAGCGGGTCATTTCTTTCCACGCTTTCCATAACATGGCCCCTGACCCCCCACTCTCGACATTGAAAACAGCGGCTCCCAGACGCTGATTAATGTCCTGACTAATTGCAAAGTGAGTTGCTTATAGCATACGGGTGATGATGAGGATCGAAACCAAGGCTGGTACCAGTTTGGGTTCTCGAGGCTGAAAGTGAAATGAAAATGTCCGCCATCCGCTAGGACAGCGAACGAAAGCAGCCTTATTTTAAAACCATTTGCCACAGCGGGTGGTGGACAATTTTCATTTATTATGTTCCATGCTGGCATTTCCCATTTTGTGAGCAAGCTAATGCTTTTTTACCCATTTTGGCCCATTTGTGCGTTTATGGAATACCTTTGTTCTCATTGTACAGCTAGCAATTCAATCTTGTATCCAGTCTTGCTCTCCTTTGAGACACATATATAGGTGAGAGCAAAGCTTGAGGTCAGATCGCTGGGTCAGCCATTTTTCCAGCACTTTTTGAACAGTATTTGTAGTTAAGGACCTTACTCAAGGGCCTAATAGTGAAGTAATTACTCTACTATTTGAACCAATGACCTTCCGGTTCAGACTCCTAATCCACAAAGCCACACACCACTCCATTTGTACCTTTTGTTGGTTTAATTCAGGTTAAGCACCTCACTCTAAGGGAACCGTTAATAGTTCTCCCAGGAACTAAGTCAGTTACGTGAGCCGCAAACAGGACATTCCACATTGCCTCTTGTAATGAAAGGGGTGGACCTTCTGGACTGAACCGAGAAGCTGTCTCTTCTTCCGTCTCTGTAATCCAGTGAATACTTCGAGCAGATTGTGTCCTATAAAGTTGTCTCTATTCTCATGATTCAAATCGGCCAAGAGCAATTTATGGGGTACAGGTATATTCAGAAACTGGTCACTCAGGTCTGAGAACCACTTTCTGTTGGGTCTCTTTGTGTTAAAGCAGACAGCTAGACAAAGACTTTGATATTCCCTGCCCACCAATTCCTCTAAAACTAGCAGGTAGATTTGTAGAGAGTTCTGTATAGTATGAAAAAGTGCATGCTGTGTGTTTGGACTCCTTGGTGACTAATTTCCCATAATGATGAATTGTTACCTGCCAAGAATTATGTTGGGCTGGCTTCAAGTTGTTAAACTGTTTTGTCGTTAGGGAATGCTTCTGAAGGGGCAGAACCCTGACGCGTTAATGAGTTTTGACTTCAGCTCGCAAGGACACGCGCGATGTCTTAACTTCCCGTATAAATAATTACGGCTGTAAAATGTCACGGTGAAACAGGGAGTCAGTATACATAATAAAAGAGATGGAAGTTATTGTGGAATGTTAATATCTGCCATTTGATTAAATGGCTACATAAGCCCTTTAACATGTCGAATTAATTTTCCTATTTTATTATCTCCTGTTCTGGAAATGCATTTATAAAACAGCTAGAGAGAAGAAAGCTTGGAAAACTCATATCAGCGGGTGGAAGTGTAAAACTTGCGGGTAAATCATCAAAGTACCCCTGGAGTTTGCTGCAGTTGCTGAGAAAAATTCAATAACGGCTTTGCAGAGTGTTGATAACGATCACCCCGGCACATTGTTCCATTGCTTAACTATTTAGTTATCACATCGTATCATTTCTCCTGTCATCGTCTCATTGTGTAACACCAACGACTTGGTTAAGTTAATTAAGGGGTGATGCTTAGCCCAACAGATTATTGGTCAGTGTTTGTATCCAGAAGGTTGTTGGTTCAAATCACCTGGCCAGCAGAGTAATTATATTGGTGTTGGACTCTTCAGCCCCTAACCCCCCCTGCTCCAGGCATACTGAATGACTTTGCTCTTGGACCCCAAGTTCACCTTACTTCTATGTTGTTTTGGACAAAATGTATTGCTGACCAATTGTTAAGGTTTATTCTCTGGTGAAATAATTGATTGGATCTTTTCCGTTAATGAGAAAAAACGAAAGCCATGGTAGACCTATCTCGTTTGACAAAACATTCCTGTTTTATTTCCTTGCTCACATCATGCTTGCGCATGACGACCTAGGGGTGACTTTACACTTTGACCTTATGCAGAAGAACTCAGAGTAGACCGTCGGACTATTTGAGATTTACTCCTTAAGACCATAGCAACCACTGTGCTGGGAAGGGCAGGCTTCAGAAATACATGACATTAAACACAGATGAGATGATTAATCTATATGTTGGCTTCCCGTATGCAAAGGCGTTCAATAATTAAGCCATACTCCCACTGGTACATTCGTGTGGCTAGCGGGTTAGGGTTACAGATGAAAGCTGAGTCTTTGCAATCCAGCGAGTTATTTGAAGCTCCGCGTTGGCGGACTTGCTTCCACAGACACAGACCTGCCACGAACTGTTATTTACACCGAAAGCCGTTAAGAGAGCCTCATCAGGCTCACCTCAAACTTTCTGATGGGGAAAGAAGAGAAAAGTTCACCAAGCTCTTATTCCTCACTTGAGCTGCCGTTGTCTACATCTATTATTATCCTGCTGTCATTCAGAAAGCGGGCGTCAGTCTAAGCTGTAGGTTACTCCGCTAATATGAAGACCTCTTGCCTGAGGGATGCGGGAGAGGTCTGTGACCTGCCGAGTGATGAAGAGAAGGATGTTGGGAGGATTCGAACGTGAAAAGGGGGAAGCACTGAACTGTAGGCTGCGCAGTTGGTGTGATTCTGAGTGGGCCACCTACATTAAACCAAGATAACGGCATGACCCCCCCCACAGGTAATCACTGAATGCTGAAAGTCGACGGACTGTAAGCTGCCAGTGGACTGTGCTTCCAATGTGTGAAAGCGAGAGAATGACTCACACACGACACCATGAGTCAGAAAACCTCAGATACACCTCAGGGCAGCCTTAAGCTGTTCGTTAGTTAACAGCACCCGTAATTAACGTGGGCAGGATGCCAGCGGTGTTCAGATCACCACTGCTGGCGTTTAAGCGGGATCTGCAGGCCCGCAATGCGAATTTTACAGCCTGCCGCAACATCTGGTCTCCAAAGTGATTTAAATACAATTTCTTAAAACACATTTCAATCATGTGTGTAATAACAATCATAAGTACAATACCAATAGTGCTGCTGTTTTTTTCATATTTTCCAGAGCTATAGGACCTAAATATTGCTACAAGTATTAATAATTGTTGCTGTATGGACTAGAATTTCCTACTGGGATCAATAAAATTCATTGAATCGAATCAAATCAAATGTAGTGTGATCTAATCTAATCTAATCTAATCTAATCTATCAAACATGATATAATATACAGACATGTTTGGTTAGTTACTCTGCTAGTCATTATATATAAAGGCCAATTTTTTTTACAATTCACTGTCCTTTTTTCATGCTCTGGTAGTTTTTCTGTATGTTTCATGTGAATTTTGCCTCCTTAACCCTGACACGTATGTGGGATTTATGAAGGATTTGACGCTGAGCTCAGCACTGCACGGGGGCAGATATGGAACTTGTGCCCATCACTGGCTGTTCTTGGGGGGAAAGTGTGGGGGGCAGGGGGTACCGCTGGGGAGCCCATCAACGACGCTCCATAAAGGGGAGGACTAGAGGGATGAATTTCCCAGCAGCCTCAACTGGGAGGCCGTAATGCGAGACAAGGAGGCTAATGATTATGATAACAGACCATGACACATCTTAATAGAATGTCGAATATTTGGCAGATTAAGGGGGAAGAGAGATTTTTAAATTGCCCTCTTTTCTGAACCACATCATTTTGTAAAATAGATGTAATAAATGGACATTCAAATTATATATTTAAGAGTCTTATATCATTTACTCATGAATAATAACTACTACATGAGGGAAAGTTTTAGAATTTGATGAGTGAGGAAATCTTATTTTTGAAAGTGTAATATTTAATTATTTTATTAGCCTAAAACAGTTTCAAAGGATCAATTTTGTGCCAGATTCTGTTTCAGTTGGGAGGTCCATACTTCATTCCAGTGCTGTTGGTCAGGATGGAGGCTTGTACACAAGACCAATATTGAAGAAGGGGGGGGGGGGGCAGGATGTTCCTCTACCCTGTAGTGCTGGCAGCTTGCAGGAGATGATGTACAGCATGTGTGCCTTCAACATGTGATCAGAGGCGTGTCATGTAGACATCAGGAGAGAAACGTGATTGGCCGGAGTAGGCCATACCTCTGGGTCCATGAATATGTTGCAATTCTTATATCCATTCAGCACAACGAACCAAAATAATCTGAATCGGAATCTTTATTGCCACACGACCAAGACTGGTGGAAATTATTCTTGCCGCAGCTTGGTACACTTAGAGACATGGCAACAGACAATTAACAATTACAGACAGAATAAATACAAAACACAAGATTGGTTGGGTCTGTTAAAAGGACCGACAACTCTGGACTCACAACACTGTATCTAAGTCTATTTATTTATTGCACTTTCTGCTTCAATGTCAAACTTCTGTAGCACTTTGCACAATCTTTCCCACCAATCAAGTGGTTAACTGTATCTTTCTATCTCTGTCTAAATGTCACATCTATATTGTGTTTCCCTGGCTTAGTATTTGCATTTTGTTTATTGCTTGTTTTTCATTTGCACTACAAACGATATTTCAGCTCAGTGCACGATTCCACCCATCATATATCTGAAGCTGACAATAAAAGATACCTAGACTTATGAATCTGACTTTGACAGAACATGTATTAAGGATTCATTACCTTGTGAATGTGGAGGGTGCCAGGATGACCACCAAAAAAACATTTTCCCTCCAGTATAAATCTCTCTGCTCTTCCTGCATCTCAGCCATGTAGAATCCCGCTGAGACGAGTGTGGTAACATATCCTTGATGTGTGGGAATTGACTTTTTAAAGGCAAGGGGAAGGTTGGTATTGATTTCTTTGCAACATTTGATCAATATCTTGCAGTGTGGTGGCGCATATCAAAGTGGAACGATGTAGACAGTCCCAAAGTTCAGATTCTAACTTTTTGTGTATATTGTCACTCTGTTTTTATTTTTTAGTTTGTTTTTCAGGCCCAGGGGCAAGAGGAATGCAAAAAGAGACGTCAGATATCTGTAAAAACTTCTTGAAAGGTTAGTGAGTCTTTATTCACCATTGGGGAGAACTTTGGATGCAAATATTATTTATCAAAATATAGCAGATTTCTTCTTAGAGACATTACCATACAAACTAGGAGACAGATGTGGAATCTGCTGAAGGTATGTTAGGTCTTTTTATCAAATAAATTAATTTTCATGTCATTATTGTAAATAATGGTCACCATGACACAAGGCTACCATAACATTAGGCTGAAGGGGAAATGTGAAATACCTAAGTTTTGTTCAATTTAATTTAACTGTTGCCTCACACCTCTGGGCTGAGGGCTTGAGTCTCTACTAGGGCTCCATGTCTGTGGAGTTTGCATGTGGTTGTGGGGTTTCCTCTAGGTTCTCTGATTTCCCACTACAGTCCAAAAACATCCATCCATCCATCCATCCATCCATCCATCCATCCATCCATCTTCTGTAACCTCTTGTCCTACTAAGGGTTGCTGGGGGTTTGGAGCCTGTGGGTGCAATGCCGGATTGGGCACCAATCCATCTCAGGGCACACTCACACATCACACCTATGGGCGATTTGGAAACTCCAATTAACCTCAGCATGTTTTTGGACTGCGAGGAGAAACCATGATGGTCCCAGAGGCAACAGTGCTAACCACTGCATCACCATGCTGCCGCATCCAAAAATTGCCAGATTGTCCATGTGTCTTCCCAGCAATGGGTTGGCGCCCTGTCCTGGGTTATTCCCTGTTTTGGACCCATTACTTCTGGGCTGAGTTCCAGACTCCCTGCCCCTGCATCACACAAGTAGATGGATGAAGATGGATGGATTCAGTGATGAGTGCAATGGTGACTAAAGTCACTGCCCTGTGACCTGATGGATGTTGTCTGAAGCCCCAGGGGGGGGGGCTGTGGACTTGCCTTCTCAAGCTCTTTACTTTAATTCCTCCAGTAAAATGTTCAGCCATGTAAGTACTCAAAAAGCGGTGGTTAAAGAACATTTCCAGACTGATGGATGCCAAAAAACCTGCGGATTCTCTTGAGCATGCATCTTGTTTTCTAAGATTTGGTTGTCAGGCAGATGAAAATGGCTGTAATTATCGCAGCACAGCACACGGCCACTTTGCTCTCACTGAGTTGACATTTTGATAAAGAAAAAAAAATAAAAAAATCTAGAGCAATCAGCGCCCTACCTTGGGCTTCCAGCTGGCATGGAGATCCACTTCTGACATGTTTGCACACAGGACCATATGCATCTCTCACGCCTCTCTCTACCGCCCTGGTGCTGTTGGGTCTCTGAGGTTGGCCTGGCTCGGTGCCATAGTATTCCTTACCACCTCAGCCACTCCTACCACCAATTTACCAGTCCTGGGGGCACAACTGGGACAACTGGCATAGTGGGTCTGTGTGATGGGGGCAAGGTGTGGAAGTTCTGGGGGGCGGGGAAAGCTATAGGACACACCCCTCCACTAACCGCAAATCGGTTACTAAATCCTAATAACACATCCAGTCTTATTTGCTCTCTTTTTTGGCAGAGAGCTGGAATGAGAGAGGGAGAGTTTTCATAGTACCTGGATGCTACTCTTGTTCCTTTGTCATGACTCTTGCATCTTCACTGCCTGTTGGTGAATACTACTTTACTTGTTTGCTTTAACCAGTGTGGATTTACTATTAGTCTAGAATTTTTGCAGTTATTAGTGGTGAAGAAACTTACTGAGTGGTAGTCTGAATCTAAGAATTGTTCCATCCTGCAAGTTCTTGAAAAAATAAGATTGTGAGGGACCAGGCTGCCTTCTGGTGACATAATGTAAGCTGCTGAACTGGACAGGCAACGCTTGGAGGTAGGGAGGGTGCCCAGGGATTCGCAGATTTGGCCCTCCTGTGGCTGGTCAATCAGGCGATTGTTTGATCAGCTTGGGTCAGATCACTTTTAGGTTGCTGAGCAATGAGTTACCACATGGATTGCTGGTCTAAGGGTAGAAGCAGGGCCTGGACCTTCTGATTAGGTTCCTGTGATCTTTGATGGGAGACCCCGATTAGCTGTTAGGGTTATTGGCCAGAAGGTCTTAAACTTCAAAGGCCAATGTTGGAGCTTATTTATTTATTCATTCATTTTTAAGTCCCTTTCCTCATCACAATCTACTTTCCATTTTGATATTTTACTTCAGGCTGAATGCCTTGGTGCACATGTCACATATTTAGCTTCTGATTGCATTTTGGATTTGGAAATTTCTGATCCAAACAGTCCAAAACTGAACCAGAATGCAAATGGAATTTCTTGTACTCAATTCCAGCTCTTTTCAATCCATAATTGGACTTAAGTCCCCAATCTACCAGTAAATGTTTAGTTAGGCCTATTTATAGCAGACTGCAAGAAAAATAATAATTTCTTATGCATGTTGAAATCTCTGTAAATAATTTGTAAGTGTGTTGCTGAGAATTATGCGCATATTTATATGTATGGCATTAAGTAGTGTTGATATAATCTTTATGCATGTAAATATGCATGTATGCATGAGTCTGTCACACCTGTCTTGTATTTATAATCCAGTAATTGAGCCTGGTTTGTGTGATCTTGCTCTAAGCCAGAGGTAACTGAATCCTATTTAAACAGAGCATTTGCTTGCTGCTCAGTCATTATCATCGCTCTTTGAGTGTAGGGTTCAGAGTCTAGCTTGTGGGGCTAGGTTTGGTCTGTTTGTGTCTTGCACCTGGGTTTTGGTCAAGGTTGGTGACATTGCTACCAGCTTTGTAGTTCTCTTTCCGGGTCCATGGTTCTGGATGGTCAGCATCTTGTCTGGAGTTTCTGGTCCTGGTTAAGCAGTGTTTTGTTCCTGGGTTATGGGCCTCATTAGTCACTGCACCAGGCAATCTACACTTTGTTTTTCGGTTTGTTGCCGTGCCTCCGATTGTGTTTCAGCCTCACTTCCTGTTTCCTGGGTCTTGCTTCCCGTCCTCTGAGCTTGAGTCTGCCTTTTTGTGTACCTCTTCCGGAAGACACTCAGTCAGCAGATTCAAGCCCCAAGTCCCATTGGTTACCTGTTTCCTGGGGTGTACTGTATTTGGCTCTTCAGGACCAGTGGTGCTGTGGATGTATGGCCCAGTTTGGGGAGCTCTGTTTAGGACTTGTGAAAGCCAATAAATATGTTCTATTTTTTAAACCAAATCCTTCTCTTGAGAGACCCAATGTTCTGAACCACTTCACCAGCATACCAACCTCACCCCATGCGTCTTCTAACCACTCATCCTGGTCAGCCTCACGGGGACCAACATCACTGCTGGCTATAATTTTCTTACCTGGCATCCCAGCGGTGTTTGTGCCAAGAAGATCAGTGTCGTGTCCGCCAGGATGCCAGGACTTCGGAAGTGGACTGCTCTAAGCCATACGTCGTCTGCCGGTTGACAAGCTCCCAGAATCCAGTAAATCATACAGTGGATTCCTCTGCTGCTGATGGGGACGTATTTATACTGCACAGGGGACACAAAAAAATCCTTTCTGAATTTTTTTCCCTTTGTCGTGAAGCATCTGTTCAGAAAAAATATAGTCCAAGGCCCGAGAAAGCGTGGGTTGATGGACTCCCAGATAAACCAACAAACAGCTGAGAAACAAATCACACTTCAGCATGAAATTGTCTTTGACAGGACATCTCTGGGCTCGCTGTAGAGCTGCTGCATATTACATCGGGGGCACTCGCTTCTGCAGTGTGTTAGGTTTGTGGGCGTTACTCCTGTTTCATTATTCAACAGCTTGACTGTGTGGGTCAAAGTGTCCCGCTACTAATATAAACATGTTACAGAAAAAGTGATTTATTTTTAATAAAAAAGAAGTCACAGGACTGGATGGCGTCAGCACACTGCATCAATCTGTTCGACAAGCAAGCATGCATGGTTGAGTACTGTACAAAGCTAAGATCTGCTAAAGCCAAATGCCCTATGCAAACTTAAATTTCTATATAAATTCAAATTGATATACTGCATTCTCATTGGACATATTCCCATCCCACAGCCTAATATTATGCACCATAAACAGTCCAGGGAAATTGCTTCAGCGATGACAATAAGCAAGTCATTAAGCAAACCGGCCACCAATTACAATGATGTATGCGGCCTAATGTTCATATTTATACACTGCAACATCTCCCGAGGTTTTAAAACTCCCAAAAACGGACTGAGTAGCAGGCAGGGTTGCATCAGCACTTGCTGAACTTCTGTGCCTTGTGCAGTGGATGCAGAAATACCAGCAGTGCATCTGCACTATAAAGAACCAGAATAGAAGTAGGACATTGAGGTGTTTTTTTAACCAGGATGGAGGGAATACATGGCATGACATTAAGAAAAGCTCCAGACATGGTGAAAGTCACACAGCAAGGACATAACCGACAAGCTGAGCCTGAAAACTAAGCTGGCATATATTAAAACTAGTGCTCTAGTGTCTTAGAGCCCTAGTGTTTAACCTGGCATGTCTTTTGTGGTGGAATTGCATTACTAGGCAACTCAATTTAAGCCAAAGAGAAACTTTGTTTGCACTTTCTATGAATGCCATGGTTATAAGAATCTATAATCACATTATAATGCATCTACAAAGCATAAACATGTCTATAAATATTTATATCTAAATTTCTGTATCTGTCTTGCTTGTCTGCCTTGCATGTCTGTCTTACTTGTCATTGTTAGTGCACTCACCTTGGGGTCTGAGAGTAATTATAAAGGTAATCTCAGTCCTCCATGTGTTCTGTACATATGGTGGAATTCACAATAAAGGCTTTTCACTTGACTCTGACATAAAAAGGCATAACACTTTATAGCCGTGTTTATTATGCATTATGACTGACTTATGAAGCTCTCGTCTATAATGCACTATAGATACCTTCATAATGCAGTACAAAGTCTCCTTAATGCTTATACCGACCATTATAATGCATCAAAAAGGTATCTATAGTGCCTTATAGATATGAGCTTCTTTGGAGCTTATAATGTATTATAATCAATGCTATAATGCCTTATGACTGTTAATAGAAGAAGGTGCAATGCTTTATTCATTCTTATACTGCCCATTATAATGCATTATGAAGGTATCTAGAGTACATTATAGATTTCATTTGCGCTTATGAAATATTATAATCAATACTACAATGCTTGATGACTGTCAATAGAAGATGCTATAATGCTTTCTTAAAATTTTTGCCAACCATTATAATGCATTATGAAGGTATTTATAATGCAATATAGATAAGAGCTTCATTGGAGCTAATGAAGTATTATAATCAACACTATAGTGCCCTATGACTGTCAATAGAAGAAATTGTAATGCTTTATTCATTCTTATACTGAGCATTATAATGCACTATGAAGGTATCTATAGTACCTTATAGATGAGAGCTTCAGGTAAAGTGTTACTGAAACTTATAACTGTAAGAGCTACGGACAGAATTTGTGAAGGTCCTTGTGACTGTGGGGTCCTGTTTTAGATTTAGTTTCAGGATATTCTCTTAATACAGTTGGAGGGAAAATACATACAGGTTAGGTCTGGTAACACAAAAAAAAATAAAAATTAATCTATTCATTTGACCTTCTACTTGAAGGCACATTTTACTTTGCCAGACTGTTGTGGTGTCACACATGTAGAGGCATAACTAAGCTGTCAGCAGAATGGCACTGATTGTAAATTATGCCATGGCTGACGATTCAGGAGAATAATTACACGTATCCATCATGCTGAGCACTTTTCTTGACGATTGCTTCCAGGTAGAGTTCTGCGATTCCCTCTCCAAAGCCATATTTGCATAGAAAACAGTTTTTGTTTCTATTTCAGTATGAATAAAATATACAAAAGACAATATGTATGATTTATATTTGTGCGTCCTGTGGGAAAATGCTGACACACATGACTAATATAAAATAGATATGAAGGTTCACATAATGATTATAAAACTTACAAATTACAACCACATGTCAATGCACCCACCCGTCTGTCCTCCAACCACATGTCAATGCACCCACCCGTCTGTCCTCGAACCACATGTCAATGCACCCACCCGTCTGTCCTCTAACCACATGTCAATGCACCCACCCGTC
>JAODJU010000014.1:7685031-7698556 GCA_026776725.1 Gnathonemus echidnorhynchus
TGTCCTCCAACCACATGTCAATGCACCCACCCGTCTGTCCTCCAACCACATGTCAATGCACCCACCCGTCTGTCCTCCAACCACATGTCAATGCACCCACCCGTCTGTCCTCAAACCACATGTCAATGCACCCACCCATCTGTCCTCCAACCACATATCCAGTACAGGGGAGGATCTGGACCCTTTACCAGGCAGCGCAGGCAGGAGGCTGGGGACAATCCTCAGCAGGATGTCAGTCCATCGGATTAGGACCATATCTTTTACAGAGGTGGAAAATTCAGGTTCAGAAAATATAAATCCAGTCCAAGGTTTTGTTAAAGCCAGGTTCAACCAACAAAAACCTTGGTTCGCATTTGTACTTTCTGGACTAAAACTTCCCACTTTTAATTACAAAATACATTCCCTGCTTTAATTACAAAAGATCTGGTCAGAATGAAGTATCTCAGGTCCTTAATGTCAGCACCTTACACTGGTTTTCTGAGAGGTGCAGGGATAAATTTGGCATTGGTTATCAAAAAGCCACAGAAGGTAGACGCTGTCACAATCAAAGAAAGGGGGCACTGCCCCCCCCCCACCCCCCCCATGCCTGCATAGCATGAGCGTCAAAGTAATTATTATACAATTAGCATTTATGCTCATACACCAACAGCAGAGACCTTCACCTCTGTGACACAGAGAAAGTCAGAAATACAGGAAGGGGGACCCATGTCACCTGTCCGTGATTCTCCTCTAATGAGGGAGAGACCTGGAGTGAACAAGACCCTGTCACACTGTGGAAAATCTCAGAGAGAATAAAAAATACATACGCAGTTTCATCTTTCTCAAGTAATATTTTTTTGTAAGAGGAACAGAACAGAAACGATGAAAGATGAGATAAGATGATACTTTATTGATGCCAGGGGGAATTCTTTTGCATATAGTAGTATGGACCTTAAAGTGCACAGATAAAAACCCGTAGTACAAAACTATGACAAAGTGCAAAGAGGTACACATAGTGCGAACAATATTGTGCAGGAAGTACATAAATACAAAAGTTAACAGGAGGCGTGTGTGCAAAAACCCACTCACATCACGAATATAAAGGTCGAAAAAAAGATTATTTTTAAAATTAATTTTGCATAGATTTTATATAGCAGAATGTCATGTTTCATTCTTAATTCTTGTTTGTATTTCCAAATGTTGACGATTAGTAATTTCCAATGTTTGTTCTTTTGGATCAATACACCATAAGGACATATATGTACTTCTCCTAGAAATATTTAGCAGCAGTCCTGGCTAAATTAAATAAACAGCAGGTGTGGTTCATGTCTGCCTCACCTTTAGCTTGATCGCAAGCTATAATGAAACAAGGGGGCAGGTTCTCTTCTCCCAGGGGGATGGGGGGGGGGGGTGATGGGGATGCTAGCAGTGTGTGAGACTGGGGCTCGTAATTTGAACAAAAACCACCCACGACCGTTCAGAACATGCTCCATTTACATTCCACACAAAGGTTGTGTGAATAAGATGAATAGGTATTATTTATGAGTGCTTGTCACTTATGAACACTGAGCCACCAAAGACGTTTACTGGTGAGGAATTCCGAAATGTTCGCCAACGAGTCTGGCTGCCTCACTTGGCGCTGCTGTAAACTTGCCCTCCCTGGCTGTGCAGGCTTACTCCTGATCCAAAAACGCGTCTCTAAATTGCCCAGAGTGTGTATGTGTGCCCCGTGATGTACTGGAATCCTGAACGGGGTCGCCCCAGCCTGATTGCCTGTGCTCCCCGATTATGGACGATGGATGGATGGCTGAACATGACTCTCTGTGTTTTAGAGATCTGTATGCTGACATGCTGGGCCCTTCACTCCCCACTCCCACGTCCTTGTACTTTTCTGTTGCATAATAACAAACTTTTAAGGGCTAAGTCCTGTCTGAGTCATGGATGCCGACTCCAGAAAAGTCTGGGGAATATTCTGCCAAACAAAGAGTTTGTGTTACTTGCTTTGAATGTCAAATGCGGACTCTGGGTATCAACTTCATCCTTACGCTGTCTAGGATGCTCCTACTTCAAAGGTGTGTTTACAGGCTGCCTAGTGCAATGATTCCCAACCCAGTCCTGGGGCTCTCCCAGATAGCTCACATTTTTGCTCCCTCCCAGCTCCATGCCCGGTAGGGATCTGGGAGGGAGCAAAAACATGGACCGTCTGAGGACCCTCAAGGACCGAGTTGGGAAACACTGGCCTTAGGCATGCTACTGAAGGAGAAACATCTAATCATCTAAACATCTTTATAGAAAGGTCTCACTCCCACGCCCTGCACTGTAATTCCCTGCCTTTTAGCACATTGTGTTTGGATTGTGTTGGTTAATGTCGGCTAGATGCAATGATTTCACATCATTTTCACATCACACAGACCCAGGGTAGCATAACCCCTTCATTTTAACCTACCATTACATAATAATCAAAGGTAATGATTTAGACCCACCTTGTAATGAGTAAAAATACTGAGACTTCTAAATATTTAGCCTGTCAAATGCTCTTTTTTTACAGGAACACTTTTAGAAGATTAAAGGTAACACCTTTAATTCCAAATGAACAAATAATATGACATTAGGCCACAAAATGGTCAAATAAACTTGATTTTGATAGGGGGGCATGTCCTTTTTTCGAGTGACGGATCGGCTTTCCGGCACATTCCGCCGTCCTCTCGACAGAGACTGCCACAGCGCATTGCTGAGGATACGTGGACAGTGGTACCTGTGGGGTTAAGTGCTGCTGGAATGTCTTAACCTACGTGAGGGAAACACAAATGCGAATGGTATGATTAATGGCTTTTGTTAACTTAGAAGAGAATGTGAATTGATGTCCTCTAGCTTACACGTCACTGATTTTCCATGGCTAAAGTTAACTTTTATAAGGACAGCTATTCCATGCAATTCTAATGGGACTTTATGACCTGCTGACTTGCCTGAAAACCAGCTGAATTCAGTCATATTTGGTGGACTCCAGGGAAAAACACTGCTCTCGCTTTTTTTAACCACACATGCTTAGCTGTTTATAGGCTGCCGATTTTTTTTTCTCCCTCTTTTGGCATTAGATTAAATGCCGTATCTCCGGGGGAACTTCCTGTGGCTCAGGGAATTAAATTACAGGAGCCCACCAGCCAATCGTCCACAACATGAAGTAACTTTGGAATTAATTCGGAAACTGGCCTTCCTCCCCCACTAAAACTTCCAAAAAACAGGATGAGATCTGCGGGAGATTGTACCATGGTGAAAAATTGCAGAAGTACTTGCTGCTGCAGACTGCAAAGCATTTTTATCCAAGGGTTAGGGCATGGAACAAAACCAACCTTGTTATATTCACCTAGACCTCTGGTTGGTCTCTATTAAAACACGCGGTGGCAAAAAAACCTTACAAATGCTGGTTACCCTGACATCTAGAGAACATTCTAGAACAACTGCACATGCTGGAGCAAAGGAAACAAAACAATCTCTGTTAGGGGCAAATGGAGTTTTATTAACGTGCCCCTGATCTCTGTTATTTTTGCAGTGAGTCACCTTTACTTCTCTTTAAGCACAGAACAGGATGGCAGCGGTTTGGTACGAGTCAGGCAGTCTTTGGACGCCCCAAACCATTCACTTGGGTCCTCCCACCCTGGACTAGGCTCCAGTTAATCACACAGGTCGTGCCAGAGTTCATTGTATCTTCTTCCCACTATGGATGCTCAGCAGGCTTGACGGTGACCGCTTGCTAAACTATGCTCCCATATTACCTCACTGTCTTCAGAAGCCCACAATAGGATCAGGCACTAACATACTCAAATGTATACTTTTCTAGTATGAATTAGATGTATCTTTTATCTTTCACCAATGCATTTTGCATTGGTGAAAACCGTGGTCTGTGTCCTCATTATTTACATTTTCATCTGCATGCATTTATTTAACAGACGCTTTTGTCCACGGCGACGTACAAATGAGGCAGATGGTTCATTACAAGCATACAGCTGTCAAGGAGCCAGCTAGGCATAAGTGCAAGAGCGTAATAATGGAACTATTCAATTATTAGATAGATAGATAGATAGATAGATAGATAGATAGATTTTTATTAAATTATTATTATTATTATTATGAGTATATCAGTCTAGCATGCCATTAAACTTTTTTATAAATACATTTTATCTTTTTACATATTATATGTTGAGTGACATTTCTGATTACGGCTGACACCAATGCGATTTTTTTTTCTAAATATCACCCTAAATCTTTTTCTTTTGAAATCTGCAAACCTCAGAAGACCTAACTAACAAGGTCGATTATGGGCTCAGTCGAATAAAACAGCTGATGACATACAGCCTTGAAGACCTCCGTTTAAAACACAGTATTTTTGCCGCGGCTGACATATAGTAGGAGCACGTATTAAAATATTAAACGGCACGATCTGTGACAATCTGTGTGCCTGAGAAGAAGTTTAAACTTTTTTTCCCCGTATGCAAATACTGTATGCAGAGTGTTCCGGAACAAAGGAAGTTCAGTTTGTCTGAAGTCATGCACTCTAGAGAGACACTGTAGACAAAAATAAATTTGCCATTGTTGTTTGGAATTGCTCATTTGTTGCCTGGTTGACGTACCAAAACCACAGGCAGGCAAACACAGGCTCTGAGGGCCTTGCAGACCGCAATCTTAAACAAATCGACATAATCCTATCCTTTTGTATATTCTGCTTGAATTTACAGACTGTTTGTATATGGAAAGTGTGTGATTTAGGTATATTTAAAGCCATCAATTCTATTTGGTGCTTTGTTCAGTTTAGTGTCATTCTGTTATGTGTTTTAGTATGGTTTTGTTTGATTTTATTCTATTTACTCAATTTTGTTTTGTTTCATTGGTCCATTATAATCTGAATTAGCTTCCTTCGAATGGCTGCTGAAGGGTAACATGTATATGATTAAACTGTAATGAGAAACAATGTACCAAGAAAATGAATTTCATGAGCTGTTACCTGTAACTTAACGATAAGGGAGGAAGCAGCTGCAAAAGCACAAGTCGAAAAACAAAAGCGTAATTCTAAGCTGAATTACCAGATAACCAAATCCTAAATGCTTTACTTAAGGGGGCACAAATACTTAGTGGTGACTCAGTTACTACTGAAGTACAAATTATGAACAAATGTAGCAGCTAATTGAGATTAAAGATGTGTCATGATTCATTATTAATAAACAAACATGAGATCAGTATTTCACTTGTGTTATTCATGACTTGTTCCTTCAGTAGTTTACAAAGATTTACAGAAGTAACAGATATAGCAACAAATATAGTAACTGCTTGGGATAAAAGATGCATCATGATTTATTGATAATGAACAAACATGAGATCAGTATTATACACGTTATTCATTATCTGTTCCTTCAGTAGTATTTTAAATAGTTAATGAAAGTTTAGAGAATTAAAAGATATAGTAACAAATATAGTAATAGCTTGAGATGAAAGATGTGACCGATTCATTAAAGATGAATGAATATGAGATCAGTACGTAACCTAGACTTAATTTGTCGTTAATTGATACATAAGTAACAGCCTAATGCTACATTATTTGTGCCCCCTCACGTAAAGAATTACCCCGAAATCTCTAGTCAAAAATACAGGCAACAGACCGTCGAGCAGCTACAGTAAAAGCAGCATAGAAAGCACAACCCCAATCAAAATATAAGATTAAGGGCAACGCTAACAAACTGAACAAAATTAAGTACAAGAAAAGGATAATCAGGAAACAAAAATGTATACATTTTTTTGTATACATACAATACTAAGGCAGTGCAATAACTGATACACATTGACAGTCTGGCCATTCCGTCTACGTTTCATAACAGCCATAAACAATGGGAGTCATTTAAATTCAGTGTTTTATTCAGACCAGTTGCGGTGTCAGCGGTAATGCTGTCATTTCGCAGCTCCTGGATGGCAGCTTGAAACCTGCCAGGGGCTGCCATATTCTCCCCGTGACTGTGTGGGATCCCCTGGCTTCAGGTTCCCTCTGTGCTTGTGTGGGTTTCCTTCATGTCTGAGAGAGGCTGGCATGCCGGTGTTTGTGTGGGTGTCCTCGGCATCTAAGGGGAGGTTTCTTTAGTGTTTGCTCATGGGCAACTGGTTTAATATCCATAGATCAAACCTAGATATTTTCTCAATATTTATTTTTCGGTACCTGTGATGAATTGAAAATCCATTCATTGCATACTATGTCCTATGATCTATTATTCCCAGAATAGGCTCCAAATCACATTTAAACTAACTGGATAGTCAGTAAATGTAGAAAAAAATATGATTCAAAACTTGTAAAATATTGACACAGACATTATATAACACATACAATTCCAGCTTAAACATAACAAATTTATGTATCCTTTAGCATCCAAAGAAAACAGTAAAATTCAACCCATTTCTGCAAATTTCTTACGCAAATTGATCACATACCCATAGCTGTACTGCTCCAGTAGTACTAAATATCCCAAAAAAGGCTGTTTTTCAAATTCCGAGCAATCTCAACCTGGATGAATACTTTAACAAACGATTATCTCTGATTTGCATCACTGCTTGCATCAGCTATCTCTGATTTGTACACAACAATCGCATCAGATAAAAGCACAAACTCGCAGGCTATGGGCAATTTAGAGGATGCCAGGAACTCTTAATGCATGTACTATGAATAAATGACCCATAAGTTTAGATGAATAACTGTAACGATTTAGTGACTACTAAAATATTTAATCCAAAACATTTAATTTAGTTTATGAAAATGGGACATTCGTGGGAGGGGTGTAGAATATATAAGCTGGTTCCAATCCAGTAGCTGATTGGGTGGGGGAGTTAGCCAGAGAATATATAGTTTTAAAGTTTTTCTGAGGCTGAAGGACAGAAGTGTTTATTTCTTGTTTGGCTGTGAAAATCACAGGGGGGTCGACAAATTAAAGGAAAAATTGCATGAGAAAAAAGGACTTTAACATGGTGAACTCAGTAAATTACAAATACGAAGGCAGCTACAGAAGTCTGAATGTAGCTATAAACAAGGTCTTATGATCATGTTAAAAAAAAAAAAACATGAGACAGCAGAGCTCCAAACAGACCAAACTGGTCAGTCAGTGCCTGAAATACAGTGACATCTGACAGTAAAAACAGCTAAATTATTTAATGTTTTGTATGTGAGCAGTGTCATAAATTACGTTAAATATGAAGAACTTGCATCAGCAAAGGAAGAGTGATTCACAGAAGTTCAAGCTTAAGGAAGCTTAACTGGGTAATTACCAGAGGTAGGTTGTTCAGGTCCAGAATGTAAAAATCCAGACCAAGGTTTGGTTTCAACCAACCAGCTGAGTATGAAGAGTCACAGTCACAGAGTACTCAGCTTGTTGGTCTGGATTTGTACTTTCTGGACCTGAACTATCCACCCCTGGTAATTACTAAATTCCACCAGAATATTCCATGAAAAATGGCCACAGAACTTCACCTCTGTGACCCAGTCTCCAGAAAAACCGTAGCTAATGAGCGTCCCGAAGCTGAATTTTACATCGGGGCTGCCTTTTTGAAACCATTTGTATCCAAGGTCAAAAGGACTCAACCTGGTGTGAAGAGCATAAACCTGGTGATGGGAAGACGATGCAGTCTGATGAACCATCTTTTACTCCCCTATTCAAAATCTGGAGGGATTAAATTTCAAGAATGCTGACAGATGCCTTCTGTTGGTATGGGCATCCATTTTATGGAAGTCGTTAGGTCTGATAATTGGACTCTGTGGATGTGTATTGGACAAGGAATATGATGACATGTTACAGGATCAGCTACACTCTATAGTCTAAATATCCCTAATTATTTCTATATTTCAAGATCATGATGCACTCCTATATACTGCTAAACAAATTCAAGAGTAGTATTGTGAAAAACCGGATGAAGCCAAATGCCTTCCATGATCTCACCAATCCATACATCCATTTTCTGCACTCCCTTATCCTACGCAGGGTCGTGGGGGTCCAGAGCCCATCCTGGAAGCTCATTTGCAAGGCAGAGAATAACCCAGGGTGGGGCACCAACCCATCACAGGGCACACTCACATACATTCACACCTATGAATGATTTGGCTACACCAATTCACCTTGGCATCGCTGACTGTGAACATCACTGAACCTTCATGAAAAGTTCTGGAGCATAATCAACCTCCTTCTTCTCTCAAGGGTATAGAAGCTTTTCTGGTGGAACGGCCTACAGTCCCAATGCACACAGTTCATGACAGCAATTCAAAATGGGAAAAAGCTGTTCTGAAGGCAAAGGGTGGCTTTACTTTTAATAAGGCCTTAATGTTAATATATTTCAAGATGTTTTGTCCCCCCTCATGCTAGGAACGGTTGCTTTTTACCTTTGTGGTGCAAAACCTTGGTCTGGATTTGTACTTTTTCGACCTGAACTTTTCACCTCCGCATGTATGGTCTCCTAATTACAGCCCGCCGTGCTGCATGTGTCGCCGCATCTGCACAGTGCATTTTGCTGCAGCGGCTTGCTTGCGGAATATCAATTGCAGGGCAGATATAGAGCGGAGGTTTCCTGAGAGCGCAGGAAACACATTTCGTAACTGGGGGAGGGGATGGCGTAATCAGAGACGACCAATTTAATAATGGAATTTCATTACACCTAATTAGCTTGCCATCTGCCTGCATTTCTCCCCGAGCTCCGTCTCCACAGTAACGCAGGAGACACAGGCTGGGTTGAGCTCTGCGCCGAATAGGTATCATCACAGCTATAATAAACCTTAATAACTCCTTTAGTTCCCCTCTTTGAACTTGGGACCAATATCTGTGGGTCCAGGCTTCTTCTCATTTAACACAACCATTAGCTCAGAATCTCCCACATCAGGAAGCTGTGGTGTAATTTAATAACTATATTTTTTCTTTCATTTCCCAAGCCAAAGGCATCTTTGAAACTTAACTATATTTCCATCTGAGGCAAGATCTTATATTCCAAGGTCTGTTTGTGTTGTTTTTTTTTGGGGGGGGGGGGAAACAGATTATTTGAAAATTTCACTGTATCAGTTAGGTCTGATAATGATATGTCTCAGTTCTGTTGAGAAATATCTGTCCAACACTAAATAGACTCAGCCCATAATATCGTGATATTACAGTGTTACACACATGTAAGGTACCTAAAACGGCAGTTATTGAAGTATTAATTTTCTTCTTATGATGCTCCACTAGTGTCTTTATTTCAAAGTGTTTATTTCAAATTTTCTTATTTTCTTCCTTGGTTATAAAATCCACGACAACAGGCAGATTGACTTTGCCACCGAATTAGAAATTGATGTACGTGTATAACGATCTCACTCTGAGATTTTGTTTCTGAGCCTTTTGCAAGTGAGGTGTTTGATTAGTCAATCACGTTTATCGCATCTTTATATGCGTCACCACCCTGTACTGATAAGGGGCGACGGGACGTGGGTGACAGCATCTTTCTCTGGGGCGTCGTGCAGGGGAACCTATACTGTGGCAGCGCACAAGTGTCGTGTTTGGCGAGGACATCTGATTCACTGATCGGGGGCCTGGGGGGGGGGGGGGTGGGGGGTGGGTCACTGGCACAGAGCCACACTCTTTAGGGAGCAGGGCAGAACTCTTGCGTCGAACATCCTCCTGACATGCTGAACTTAATCGCTACAAATCTCTCCCAAGTGCTGCAGCTGGAGCCAGTGAACCGGCCGGTCGTACACAGCTTTATGAATTAAAGTTTGCTTTGCAAGGAAGGTTAGTGTGCAGACCTGCTGCCTGGTGTCATAGTGGAGGTATGTAGCTGAGCGTAAGTAGGCAACCCGTTTGGAACCCTGGGGCTTTGCACATAACTGAAGACAAAGAGAGGCTGTCGGAACAAGAATTCCAGATTATTCACTGTGCATCACTGTCACTTAAGGGCTCCGGGGTTCGAGTCCTCTTTCCTCACTCTCTGTGGGTGGAGATTTCATGTTTTTCCTGAATTTGTGTGGGGTTACAACAGTTTCCTCCTACAGTCCATAAATTTGTGGCTAGGTGAACAAGTCGCTCTGCATTACCCAAAGTATATGATTGTTTATGAGTGAGTGAGTTACCGGTGATGGACTGGCAGCCTGCTTAAGCAGACCCCTGAAGTCCTGGGATTGGCACCAGGCTTCCCAGTACTTCATATTGGATAAGGGTTTATGACAAATGGTTGGAAAAACAGCACTGAAACACGTGGTATTTTTAAGTCAGCTTTGCCAGTGTGTCAGTCACATTTCTGTTTCCTGAAATTCTCAGTCTGAACTGATTTCTCTGCTAAATCTCCAAAATGATTTTAAACTCAAAATGTTGAGCATATAGGTACATGGTTGCCTCTACTGATTACCCTCACTAGAGTTTAATTGGCTTAATTGGCTTTTTCTCCACTTTTGACACGTTTGGAGCTAATTGGATATATACTCTGCATCGCAGCGTCGAGGGAAAATTAAACAATTCGCAGCAGACACACGATTTAAAGGATATGGTATCGCTTGCGTGATGATTTGAAAATTGTTTTGGAGCCGACGGATCCTTCCGACGCCTCTGTGGAATGCAAATGAGGAGGAGCATGAGCCTGCCGGTATTTACCTAATTCTCCGTAAATGTCACAAATCAGGCACTTTAATTTCCTGTGTTGACACTTGCCCTGCGTTTGGGGACGGGGCCGAAGGTTTCAGCCAACATGCCCTGGGGAGGGAGTGTTGGAAACACTGTTGGATACAATAGAGGTATTTCATTCATCCCCATAAGGAATTTGGGTAGATTTTGAATATCCCGTCTTGGTCTCCATGAGAGACACAGACACACATGTTTAGGTGAGAGCAAGTTTGTGGTCTGAGCGCAGGGTCACTCAGTTGAGGTTAAGGGCCTTGTTCAAGGGCCCAGCAATGATGTCACTGTATCAGCTACAGGGTTCGACCCCAAGACCTTCAAGACATTCGTCACAGATGCTGTAACCTTTGGAGCTACGCACCACCTAAAACAGGATTCTGGTGGAATTTTAAATCACACCACAAGTGCCTGCCTACAAATCCAATGCATCTATGACACCATAAAGCCCCCCGACAGAAATCTTCTGAAAGAATGAAAGGAGGTCTACTACACTGGCTCATGTTTCAATTCAAACCTAAAGAAAATGTTGGTATAAGGAACCCAAATATAGTAACTGTTCCAATATAAATTTTTATTTTGCTTGCACAACTCCCTACATTTTCTGTGCTGCTCCTATGCTCTCAAGCCATATTTCAGGATAATCATCACGTCTGATTGAAGTTTGCAATAAAAATTCAAGACAGGAATTTTTAGACGGTCCCTAATTAACCGCCACCCTATAAATAACATGGGTCCTCCATTACCCATGCACGACATTGAGTATCAATCCCTTACACCGCCCCCTCCTCCAGCAGGTGGGTGACTATATAAAGCTACCTACTTGATCGTAGACTTCGCTCGAACCCTTTTTCTTCCTATCACTCTGTTTCCTGCGAGTTATGCTGAAGTGTGAAATTGCGGCGAGCTGACTTCCATCAGAGTCTGCTTCTGACAGGTGCTTCACAGTTAAGCTGGGTGTGAGGGACACAGCAAATGCTTATGCTCTTCACCATCGCTGTCACGGTGTTTTCCACCATCACTTTCTCTTGTCAAAACAACATTTAATGAGACTTTAGAAGCTCCTGTTTTAGGTTTCCTCTTACCACTGCCTGCTATAAATTATGAATTTATAAATGCAAATAAGAAGCTGCTTTTATTTCTGTCTATCAAATGAGTTTTGTTAACTGATATTGACCAGAAACACCCTAACTCCCCTCCCGATTTGCTATAAGAAAATAATTCAAATTCTCCTTTTGAATTTATGTAGCCAGCTGTTTTCAAGATGCATCCAAACTCATTGTATTGCTAAGAGTCTTCTGATGCAAAATAGTTTTTAAATAGCTTCCAGACCAGTGCACCTGAAGTAATGCTTTGTTGCATTCATGTTTTTATTCATTACTCAAATCTTTGTGTCTTATGTACAATATAATTAAAATAATTCCACCATATATCTTTTTTTTTTCTTTCAGTAAGTCTGGCCCTAATGCAATATTTATTTGGAGTGTCCCATTTGTCATAAAAACCACATTGTTCTAATCCTATAAAAACAATCAGAAGAAAGAGAAATGTAAAATCTGTGGGGCTTTGAATTTTATAAGTTATTGCATCTCAGAGAAATGAAATGTCTGCTTTGTACAGATATGGCAACAGGAAACGTGGAAGCCCATCCATCAGCTGGCATTGAGCTTGAAGTGAATGTTTTGAAGTGTTTGGAAATTTGAGATGAATATGAATGTTTTGCTCCTGGCTTTATGGAAACCGAACTTGGAAAGACAAAAATACAATTCAGTATGAAATAGACGACCTTTGCCTCTGTTGGATTTTCTCCATAACTGTATATTTTTTGCAATGAAATTTATGAATGACAAATACTTAATGATAACTCTGCAAACAAGAACTTGAGTGAACAATTAATAAAATAAAATTGCTTATACTTTTTGTATAGGCTTCAGAATCCCCCCCCCCCCCACCAACACTGATTAAGACAAGCAGTTACAGAATATGTATGGATGGATAATTTAAAACTGAAATGGTGTGACAGACTGGCGCCCCATCCTGGGTTATTCCCTGCCTTGCGCCCTGAATTGGCTCCGCAACCCTGCGACCCTGCATGGCACAAGAGGGTGCAGAAAATGGAGGGATAAAAAAGAAATGAAAGTACAAATGTCATTCTCTTTTCCTCTGACATCCTCCTCTGTATTTCATCGCAATGGTCAAATGCCATTTTCTCTTTCATTTCTCAGGCTTAGACATCCACACTGCTGTACATTACGTTTCCACAAAATGGTTGAAACAGCCCCTAAATCCCATGACTTTCTGCTGGCTGACTATGACTATAAATGAAGGCACTCTCATGAAGCACAACACGAGACATTTGCACACTTATTAAAAAGCCGTCTCCCCCCCCAACCCCCAGCACTGAAGTGCGCTGCATCGTTTGACGGTTTAATCATCGGAGAGGCCTGTCACTCTTTCTTTGTTTGCTGCGCAGTGCTCTGAAGTGACCTCACTGGAGCGTACAGCTGATAAGCCGGAGAGTGTGTATGAGAAGTTTTATATTCCTCAGCATTCAGCCCAGAACTGATGCATGGTGAAGTCTATGTGCAGCCCAGCAAGTCGGCAAGGTGCCAGAGGCGGGGAGGGAAGCGGGAGGGGGGGGGGGGATTGGCGGAATGTTCATGTCTGGGAAGATCAGGAGCAAACAGTTGATGAGTAAAGAGTGGGTGAGCGGGAGATAGACACACCTGCTCTGCGCTCGGGAAATGATTAACCCGACTGGGGGTGCCCACCGTTTCCAGTGACCCCATGTGATGCTCAGAGGGAGAATTACTGTAAGAGCATAGAACTTACAGAGAGGGATATGGGGAGTGGATAGGTACCTGGGGGGGGGGGGGGGGGTGGTGGTCAATTGGACA
>JAODJU010000014.1:7711044-7726377 GCA_026776725.1 Gnathonemus echidnorhynchus
CCCAGGCAACTTAGCTCCTGGGATCATTGGAACACGCAAACCCCTCCACCACGATAAGGTGTCAGCTCCAGGAGAGGTATATATATATATATATATATAATTTTAGGTAACGCTCTGGATCACATAAAAACCCTGAAACAGGTATACAGTTGTCCTGTCCAGGGAGGTCAGATTTGTGTGGATGGATTTTTATTTACATTGTGAAGCTAGATAAGTACAATTTGATGTTTTCTACTTGCCTGCCAGGACCTTTGGACTCTGGGGGTCTCGGCAGAGCGATGACGCAATTCACAACAAATAAAAACCTTGTGAAGGAGTTTCTAACCTTTCCCATCTCACCACGATTGACTTTGTCTGCAAGCTGCTCTGATGGCACGATTTCATCTCACTTGAGAACTCTCTGTAGGGTTAGAATAACATAGACATGGAATATTGGACAACAAATGGCAAACTTCAAAAGTTTTTATGATGGAATTTCGAGTAGGCACTATAGTAAAATAAAAAATACTACCTTCAGCCGCATTGCGTGGCTGAACAACATCCTCATGATATTTCAATGACATGGCAGACATGTTAAGTCAAATCAACCAAACTATATAAACTTTACATCCATCTTCACGTGCAGGAGTCCATGAGTACTCTATGAAAACTAGGCCGCAGTATCACAAATACTGATGAGTCATTATTTTGGTAGAGGTGGATAGTTCAGGTTCAGAAAGTACAAATCCAGACCAAGATTTTGTTTCAACCAACCAGTTGAGTATAAAGAGTCACATTCACACATAATATATAAATAGGAAAACTTCTAGGATGCATATACTGTAATCCTGGTCAAAGGAAAGATTCATAGCTGCTTAAACAGAAAACTGCTCAGTTCTTTTCTGTCTTTCCTATCACATTTCTTTCTCCAGTGACTGTTATTAGTTTGAAGTGAAATTCAGTTTCAGACCCTGCGGCCATACACATTCTGCATAATTTTGAATGATCCTACCTCCCCATTCATAAATCATTAATATGAAAGTCTTGCTTCTAACATTGCCAGAAAGCTGTCTAAGGAGGCCTTGTCCTCTTATGACCCAGTGGTTACTGTCCCGATACAGATTGCGCGTGCCCTCCTTCTTTAGTTTCCAGTACAAGGCTCTGTCAGAAATCCACTGCATAGGACCTCAAAAGCTCAAGGAAAACACTCCAGTGATTATAACTGTTTGATTATCTGTCCTTTTTCTGCATTACATTTATTTAGCAGGGGATTTTATCCCAAGGGAAAGATACTCAACAAGGGGTCATATAGACCCTGAGGCAAATGGGTGTTAAGGGCCTTGATTAGGACACCAACAGTGAAATCACTCTGCCCATCTTGGGATTTGAACCAGCAATGTTCTGATCATACCACCAGCATCCTAACCCACTGCGCTAAAACCATCCCACAATGATATTTTCCCTTCCAATTATATTCTTTTTAAAACCAAAATGCTTAAGAATTGTAACACCAAGACATATCAAACAGCTTCAGCTACTAATTTGGAACTTTGGGCTGTTGTAAAGAACTAACTGGTTTTGACTTCTCTCTGCTCATCCTGTTCCCTGTTCTGTAGCACAGTCTAGAAAGCTCTTTGATTCCAGCTGATTAGAGGAATCTGTAATTTTGCAAAGGGGACGTCTTCTCCTCTCATGCTGAGTTTCAGAGCCTTTTTCGGGCTATAAAATGTACTGTATGATTCTCGAAGAAACAAAGTTGGGCCATGATCAAACTTGTTTCCATGGAACCGAAGGAGACTGGAAATCAGAGATGCTCTAATCCACCCTGCTCCATCAAATCTAATAACAGCCCTCCATTCTGTGAACAGAGGATGCAAGTTAGTACAAAGGTTTGTCCTGTTCTATTCAGGTCTGTAGCTTTACATAATCGACAAATGCTTTCTGTTATTATTTTCTGAGTCTATATTATTAAAGCGAAAAAAAAATTGCTCCAGCATTAAAACATTTGCCTCACCGGGCATCCAATTACAGATTCCCTGTTTATCATTGCCTTGGCAACCAACATAAAAAAAAATGAAAAACTTGCTTTTGCCTGACAGCCAATTTTCTTTCCTTTTTTTGCAGTTTAGTGACATTAATATTTTTTACATTAACTGTATTTATGTAATTACAATGTGCGATACAGTTACCAAATTGCTTATTCGAAGTGTGTGAAATGATATACAGTATATTTTACAAAGTGCTGGGTCTAAGAAGGATATTTTAGGTATTTTCAGCAGCTATTGAACCTCCCCTGTATATGCGTAAGCTCATATGTGAGACCAGGGGTGGGAGAGTCACTTTTGAAATTTATTCTGGATCAAATACTAAATACCAGTCAAAAAATGTAATCAGTAACCTAATCCAAGAGTCGCAATATTTAAGTATTGTAACCTGATTATTTTTTCGTTACTTTTCGATTGCCTAAATGCCAAATGTTCATCAAAATACAAAAGAAAAGGAATATACTGTAAATAGTATTGCATAGTATTCTGTAGGACAATAGAACAATATTAATAGATTACTAGATCAGTGTTTCTCAAACCAGTCACTGGGGACCCCCAGACAGTCCACACTTTTGCTCCCCCCAACTCCCATTATATTGTTATTATTATAATAATAATTATTATTATGTACTGTATTGTTATATTTAAGATGTTTTACTGTATTTTAATGTGTTTCCTAAGTGTTTTATATGCATAGAAACATAAAATGTATACTATACACTAAGACATTTGACTAACTGATGTTAAATAAAACCTGTAGGTACTTGTTCAACTTAAAGACAGACTTAAGAAACAGATCTCGCTCATTGCTTAAGGAATGCCTGTAGTGGTGAGATTTCCACGCAGTGAAAGCATTTTTTGCAGTGCCTGCCGTGGTAAATAGTTCCTCTGAGAATATCTTGTGTGTACATATACTGTCGCTACAGTAAATCGTTCTTCATTTCCAAACTTATTATAAGTGTAATCTTGGTAATGAGCCCCCATTTTTAAAAAATGGATCATTAATCTGATTGCATCTTTTTCCAGTAACAAAATACAGTTTTCTTTTGTATTCTTAATACTTAACACGGTTCCATGTATTCTGTTACGCCCCAAGCCTGTGGGAGATTCCTGCTGCCTGGAGAAATGTTTCTATAAGGTATTCCGGAAATCTTAGTCGAACACCCTGGCAGTATGTTGTAGGGCAGGCAAGGCTGACATCTAAATCCATAGTCAAAACACAGGCGGTATACTGCACATGGAGAACATGACCAGTGCAACATGAATTAAGTGACCAGTGTTGACACACCACAATGAAATGTGTCCTCTGCATTTAACCCATATGTGACATCATGACACAGCAGGTGGCAGCTAATTCAGCACCCAGGGAGCAGTACTTTGCTCAGAGAACCTCAGGGGCACCTTGCTGGTCAGGGATTCGAACCGACAACCTTTCAGTTTTAAGTGCACTTCCCTAACTGTTATGAGACCACTGCCCACATTTAAGACAAAGAGTAAGTGAACTGAAAAGACAGGCCAAGACCAAACACAGAGGCAGCCAAGACGTGAACCCTCAGTAGGTGGGACCATGCAGTACCTCTCAAAGTGGTGGCTGGAATCAAGGACCAAAAATACTCAAACAGACAAAGGAGAGTTGTGGAGTAAGGCCAAAATGGGTGTAACTTAAGGGAGGCTTGGATGGATGCATGCGTGAATGAGGATATTGGAAGCAAAAGAGAAAAGATCTATCGCGTCTAGAAGCCTTAGTGATAGAAGCCATAGGAGGATTCATGCAGATTTCTGGCCAAAAACTGGAACCACTATCACCAGAGGCCTACATAGGAGTGGTGTGTCTGTTTCTGTGGGATTTACATGCACATTCACTGTGTAAATCTGAGTATAATAATGAGCAGCATGGTAGGTAGCAGCGTTGCCCCACACTTCCAGCGTTGAGGGTGTGAATCCTGCCCCTGCTCCGTGTGTGTGGGGTCTGCATGCTCGCACCAGCTACTTCAGTCTCTACCTGCAGTCTGCAAACAGGAGGGTGGGTGAACTGGCACCCTGAACTTGCACATTGTCTGTGTGCCCTGTGAAGGACTGGCACCAGCCAGGGTGTTCCCCTGCTTCATGCCCCCCCATGTATTGAAGATCTGGGTCAAGGTAATAACTGGGGCTTAATTCCTTACCAAAAAAATACTTTACTAGTGAGGTCTGGTAAAGTTAACATGTTGGTCAATACATAATTTAAAGTGCCTGAATAATGTAATATAAGATTAGTTATTAGTAAGATGCTGAATTTGCCTTAACTATGAAGTCATGCAAAAACGAGGATCCTGGATAAGCACTACACATCAAAGGAAACCCGCTGCAGGAAAAAAATGAAGGTCAGACAACTGTTAGATAAATAAATTTCACATTTAATCCACTGCTGAAAGAGTCACAGACCCCAAACACTGCATACGTCTGTCTCATCATATGAAGAGGACTGACCTTTATAAGCGCTCTTAAATTTGCATGTCATTTGCATACTATTTTGCATGCCTCAAATGTATATACTGGTATATGTATTAGGATTAAGCCTGACTTACTGCTGTGTGGCAGGCAGCAGGGCTATTAAGGCCAACGCAAAGAATGTCACCAATAATTAGGCAGAATATGGTATTTATCGTTGAGTAACCGCGAATAAATGTAAACACGCATTTTCCATTCCCCAGTGTGATGGATTTACATGTGTTCTGCTCTCAATAAATACTGCAGTTGTTGCTAACAATACTTCATCATGCTATGCCATCCTGTCACACCTCACGACACAAATATTTCTACCACTTGCGCCTGTGAATGTAAAAATTCCCCCTGCAAGAGTACAAATTCTCTGTACAAATAACTGCATGATCACAGCGGAATCACGTCGAAACGCTCTTGGGTTTATGAAGAAGCGAGTGTCTGATATGTGACACTTTTAAGCTGCCGGTCCACAGGGCTTCAGAGTCCTATTTTTATACGAGATGTATCGCGGAGAAGTGTCACTTTCCCCGTTCGGATCCCGCTTGAAAGACGGAGTTTTTCTCCGACTATAGCATTTTCTCTCCCTCTGTGACGTGCGAATCTTAACTGTCACGTATCGCTGTGTACGGGAGTGAGATCCGGTGGGACAAACAGGGTTGTAGCCTGGTAAATGAGACGGGAGCAGCCGGAGGCTTCGTGAAACCTGACCACCACGCCTGAGCGCGGAGAGAGGTCTTCAGTTCAATCGCTTCCCATTAAAGGACATAATTTAAATCTAATTATGCCATATGGACAAAGGAATACAATCCTACAGTCCATCAAGGATCTTATTCAATTATAAAATTTTCTTCCTTTTTTGAACAAGTTCTAATTTTGTTGTCTATTTGCATTTTACATGTCACAGAATACATTACACACAGACCTGTACTCATATCTTTGTTTGTCTGTCCGTCCATTTCTATGGGGAAAACAATAACAATGACAACCTTAAACCCTTCCCAGCCCAAACCATAACCATAAGTAACCAAACAAAACACAAGTTTTTGCATTTTTAATTCTTTCATTGCAGTCACAGATTTTTATTAAATTGAGTTTTCCCTTATGGGGACCAGTTTCCCCATAAGGGAAAAAAACAGGTATTCATCATGTTGTAGGACCATTGTGTCCCCATAAGGTAAGGTATACCCGCTCGCACACACACACACACACATACACACACTCATTTCCCAGCAGTCCTGTCATGCCAGCTTCTCACACAGATTGTTCCTGACGCATTTCAAAAAATGTGCTGATATCCCCCCCTCAGCACCCCTCACCCCCCACTGCTCACCACTAAAGGCTCAGCTTTCCCCCAAGGCCCCCTGCATATCGTGACCACGGATGTGAAGCAGATTCCGGCCTTGAGGGTCTCGAACACTCCTGCGGTCATGAGCCTTCCAGTCTCCTTTACTAGGGAAACAGGCCACCTGTCTAGCTTTGACCTGCAGGGGGCGCCCCCTCACTCGACTCATGTCCGTGCATGTGTGTCTGAGCGAGAGCAACTCGAGCTGGACACACAGCGCTGGGGCCACCAGGATGCAGGGCCACCTGGGGTCCTGTCCTTCTTGCTCTGTCGGCTGTGAGATTCACACTGTCATGTGTCACACTGGGTGCCTCTCTACACAACAGGAGATGGTCGCTTATGATTTATGATTTATGTTTATGACCAGCAGTGGGAGTCTCCTATACCTCATGGCACACATGGCATGCATGCGTGCCAGGGACGCCCACGCGAGACGGAAGGCCGCAGCTCGTCCGCAGCTGCGCCTGTCGAAATCTCCAAAGTGAGCTGAAGTTACCGCGGTGACAGAACAGGACATCTGTGGCTTGTTACTGTGACTTGGAGATGAGCTGCAACGTGAATGTCTTACACGGTGTAAGGAAGAGCTAGACATTACGATAAGCCATGTCTCATACAAGTATACAGTTATCTAAAAGTAATATTTTTTCTGTCCGAAAATGGAGTCTTTCTTATACAGAACTACAGGTAAAAACAAACTGAAAAAACAATAAAAAGTTGCATAACACAGTGGTAAGTAAATTATATTTAATATAAAAATATAACAATGTCATAAAACTAAAATTAACTTGTCGGGGAGGGAAAAGATCCAAGGTGGCATTTTGTCAGAGAGCCCAAAATTCCTTGTCATGCCCCTGAATACGCAAGTGTTTTGTGTCTGACATGAGAGCAGTGGGGCAAATTCCCCCTCTGGCTTAAGGCGACAGAGAGCAGTGAGCCGAGTTTTGCGCTTTGCAGATGAGGGGCACCAGGAACTGTACATCCAGCTCAGAGCGGCTGCTGATCAAACCTTTATCGTCCGCAGACGATCGTCCTTGTCTCACAGGCAAAGGAATGCGTGTATGTTACGTTTTTATAAAATAAGAAATGGTTCTAGTGCATTAACTATCTCACACTATGTAATATCTTAATTTTTTTTTATCTAAAAATATCCGCCCATCTTCTGTACCATGCATGTTTGCCTAATATGAGGTCACAGAGAGCCTGAAGTCGTTCCAGGAAGCACCAGTACAAGTCTCTGTGGCCAGTCAGAATCAATCATTATTAACTACTTGGGAGAACTGAAAACAAGGCCTGGATTTGGAATGGAGGGCCATATTTGAAGAGTCCTGATATATGTACACATATATACATTTATTTAGCAGATGCTTTTATACAAATTGATAGACATTTTTTGAGAGAGCAGTTTCAGCCAATCCCTGGAGAGGTTGGGCACTAAGAGGTGTTGCCCCAGTGACATCACCATGCCAATCTTCCAATCACAGGTGCAGTCCTAACCTGCTGATCCACACACCGTCCCCCATATGGCAGTAGCTCACTGCACCACTGTTGCCTCACACTGGCAGTGATATCGATTAATAATGTATAAACTGCACATTTACCATTGATTTTATATGGGTTTGTTGAGCATTTGTTGGCCATATTCAGGCAGTTTTAGCTGTAGGTTTTATTGGCTATTAGCTGACAGCAAATATCTGCAGTGTGAGATAGCAGGTATGCCTGCCATCTACCATGAAATTGGCCAGCACTCTCTGGCCAGTGACCACTTCACATCTCCTTCTCTACTATGGTCTTTCTTTGAAAGAGACCCTGCAAGTAGGTACATACCAGCCTGATATGCTGAAGATTGCGATTCTGTTTATGATTCTGATTAAATGGGTGCCCAACACCAGCTGTATCATGAGATAATGGATATTAAGACTGAGAACCCCTGTAATGTTAATTAAATCTTGGTTTAATATTTAATTATAATCAAGATGATTATGCAAATGTTAGATGTTCCAAACTGAGCTACGGTTTATTATTGGTACTTTGAACTCACAAAATGGAAAATAAATGCAATTAAGTTCTAAAGTCAAGAGGCAGGTGTGCGGTGATTTCAAAGCTGACAAACTATAAACATTAATCTCTGGAGAACCATAAAGATTAATACCCAGAGATATATCGTATGAAGGACAAACTCCTTTGCAAGGATAATGTCCCAGCTCAATTGATGTATTTTGACTGTGATCAAAGTGGACCTGAAACCTTGCTTGAGTGCCAGGCTGTCATTTGCAGTGTCATGTTCTAGTTCTGAAACATTCTGGAATCCTAAGCTCTTGCTTTTGCTGAAACAGGTAGCAATGTGGTTACAGTCATGGGTTAAGAGCTTGAAAATTGCTGGTTCGATTCCCAAAGGAGCCCCTGCTGTAATGTATTGGCTGCTCCAAAACAACAATTCCACTCTATTATTAGGGGGGGGAAATACACTTTGGGTACCACCATGTCAGCTAAAATGAGTCTTCTTAAATTTTTCTTTAATGTTATTGTTGGGACGCCATGATGTCATTCAAAGCAAACAGCAGTCAATTGTCAATTAAATCCAAACTATAAGAATTGATTGTCCATCCATCCATCCATCCATCTTCCAATCATTTATCCCAGTGACTGGGGACCTGGACCCGATCCCAGGCAGACTGGTGCACAAGGCTGAGATAGAGTATGAATGGTGTTATAATAATATAACATATAATAACTCCAGAGTAGGCAGAAGTAACTTGCTGAAGTGATCATTTTCTGTAGGTCTTCTTTCCGGTTCCTCTGTCTGCCTGGAAGCGAATCCTTCAGGCTTACATGACCGGAATCAATCAAAGGAGGCTGTAGCATGATGGACGGAGCCCCAAGTGCTTCACTCTGATCTCATCTGCTTCACCGAGAAGCAGACTGCAAACAGGCGTGAAGGTGCACAAGAGGCAAGATCCAGCCAGACCCCCAGCCCTCCAAAAAAAGGGAGAATTCAATTAAAAAGCAGGAGATGAAGTAGCAAGCGGCACTGGAGAGGCAGCGTGGGCCGTGCTCTCATTTTAGACCCAGTGATCGTGTTTGTTAGCTCAATCACCCAGAGAAATGAAGTCCCTTGCCTGTTACCTTTCGTGCTGTTGTAACTAGTCTGCTAAAAGCATGCTGGGAATTGTGTCTGTTTGGCTGAACAGCCACGTGTCACTTTTCTTCAAGGACAGCCGTGTGATTATGGTCTTTGCTTATCTGTGCCCTAGCGTGTCCTTCTGAATTAAAGATTCTGATTCAGCACACTCAGGGTTCCTCCATTAGCATCTCTATATCAGCACCGTGGTGTCGTGATATCAGCCGTAGCTCTGGGGTGGAGCCGTGTAAATATACATCAGGCCCCCTCCTGTGTGTGTGTGGGTCCCCTCTTTCTGACTAAGATTCCTCTCATATCCGGAGGCTTGTTGTTCAGGTGAATCTCTCACTCTAAATCGCTGCTGGTGAGCGAATATGTGTTTCTCTGAGTGACACGTGCTCTAGGCTGTAAGGTCTCTGTCTCGTGGGGCACTTCCTGGATCACCCTGGCTGTCGCTGAGTAAGCCATTCCCGGAAACGGATGGATAAAGGTTTGGTTCCACATGATGCCTCTTTAACTGGATGCCAGTGATGCGTGTCAGATGAGGCTCATGTTGTTTCCAAAGTGGTTCGTCTTCTCTCATCGCCACTGAACCGCAAATGCTGCCATTTTATGTGAAAACCTATGATTAGTAACAGAACTCAAAGGCAGTGGGGTGGGGGGGGTAAGACACTCCACCTACAACTATATGAGATGTTTCTTGAGAATCGCCGTAGGTTCCTAAAACCCTATTGGGGTCAAACTGGGGCCATCCACCAGCTGGGTGACAAAGTGATGCAGATGGGGAACCTGCTAAAGCCATGGGTTTCCATTTCCTGGGCGGCTACCTGGAGTTCAAGGTCATGTGCCCATCAAACATAAGGCTGATTTCACGAACTTCCATTTTCACATGTAACTGTGAACCCCATCACCAGTTGAAAATCTTGTAGAATCACTGGGATCAGCAAAAACATGTAACATGGAATGCAGTTCCTACCTTCCTGGAAGGAGCAGGGGAGCAGATTATGACACAGAGCACCACCAAGTCCATGAATTCATTAACCCTCTTTCACAGATGCTGCGAGGACAACCATCCTCTAGAGGGCAGCACCACTCATCTTTAATATTTTTTATGGGAACTGGCCTTCCAACAGCCAGGGAATCATGTAGCATTTGTCAGATTTGGTCCAGAGCCCAGTCTACAATTTTTTTGCGTAGTCAATCCAGATGAGCTCCAGCACCTGCAGTCAATGCATTTAAACTCCTTCTAGTTAATGCCTAAATTCACAATCGTCTCAATCTTTGAGATAATGTATTGTTGTGAAAAAGTACTTTACCACTGAAATTGAATTTAATTGCAGTCTAGTTCTACTGGTACAGTCTTGCTGGTCTGTTTTCTTTATTTGGCTCTACCCCCTCCCCCAATTCTGTGTCTGTTAACTTGGTTCTTGGGATTGGTTTTGCGGTATGGATTTACTCTTTTGCTTTAGACTTCTGACTTCTTCTTTGGTTTTGTGGCTTAATTAACTCTGTGCCTTGGATCCTGTTAGCCCGACTCCTGACCTTGTTTGTAGTCTTTCAACAGTGTTGTTTGTGGTAGAACTCTGCATTTGAGTCCTGCTTAACTGCCTCAGCTAAATGCCTCGCAGTCAGTAGCCCAACTCCTGTTGGCACTGTATGTTCAGAGACATGCCAGCTGAAGAAAAAAGGTCTGACAGGTAGTATACCCAGCAACGTGAGCATATGCAGTTTGGGCTGTCGTTTCATCAGCATTAATAAAGTTTGATATTTCTGAGTTTGCGATGCTTAGCGTATAGCCTGACAGTTCTGCTTGCTCCGTCATGCCATTATCCATCTTTGTTCTACACTCGGCTCCTGCTCTGCTGTTGGGTCTCCAAGTCCTTCAGTCAGCTTCCTACTGGTGGCTCAAGTCCTGAAGATAAGTTCATCCAGGGGCACCTACTTGCTGTTATAACACTTCAGGAAACACTGATGAGGCTCCCAAGCACATTTTTACTCAACTTTAAACGGGCACTTCCCCTTTAAATAAACACTTTGCCTTTAAATGAACACTTCCCTTTTAAACAAACACTTCCCCTTTAAATGAACACATCCCTTTTAAACGAACACTCACCCTTTAAATGAACACTTCCCCTTTAAATAAACACATCCCCTTTAAATTAACACTTTCCCTTTAAATAAACACATATCTTTTTAAATGAACACTCACCCTTTAAACAAACACTTCCCCTTCCACTGGAAAAGCCTGGTGCACTTCATGAGGCAGCTGTGCAATTTGTCTGTTTTTAATTTTTTTTCCCCCACTTGCTACAGGTCACAACTTCCTTTTAGTGTGTGTGGTAGAAATAGGGAGGATGCATTAAGGCACAGATTGTGTGCAAGTTCAGTGGGAGGCCATTACTGCACCAGCACTCTGTGGTGCATTAAGACCCATTTCCTGTTATCTGCTCTGGGAATTGTGTTTAAATGATTCAGCTGGGCTTCTGCCGGCTCTTCGATTCGGACTCTGGTTTCATGAGACTGTAAAGGCCTCCATTTTTTCGGTGTCTTTTATTCTCTTCGCCTGCCAATCACAGGGTACTTTTCGCCAATGTGACACCGCTGTGACAAAGCAAGCCCGTGCAGACACGCCCTGTCCAACTCTGCACTCACAAATGCAATCAAGCTTAACGATATACATCTAGACAGGCCCATTGTCTCCTATAACGCTCAGGTTCCATTTGTGTTAGCTTTCCACTTAGCGTCATCCGTGTGGTGGAGGCAGAGCTTGTTTTGATCATACCAGATCACCTCTGAATTAGCTGTGCACTAATACTCTAAAATACTCTGGGGGTCTGCTGGTCACTACCGACTCAATGATTTAGACAGAGCAGCTGACTTTCCGTATCCTTCCTTCTTTGAGCAGTGAAAACACATTTTAATCTTGCGGCTTCTTTGTCTGCTGAACATTTCAGTGAGATAATTCTTGGTTACCGACAGTTTTCCTCACAGCTCGACTATTACCATAGCTAACAGTGGACAATGTGCCGCTAATTATTGAATTTTGTTAGGCTGTCTGACCTTAGCAGCACAAACAAAGCACATAAGAGTGTACTTGGCTAACCCTCAAATATGCAAATTATAGCTCCATAAAATGTATTTAGCTGCCTTTTTTCCCTAAAAGATCCCAATCTTTCATTTTGCATGAAGGGAATTTTCCTTGCATTAAAAAAATCCCCAGATACACCTTCAATACAGATTATATACTATTTTTTCTATATTAACTATTGTTTTTCTAACAAAAAGCTAAGTTATGTTCTGTTTTATAAGGAAACTGTGATGTGAATCATATACTTTCTAGAGAAGGGTATATAATTCTTTCCTATGACAGCACATTAACATCTAAATATAGAAATATATGGCCACAGTTACTATATAGGTCAATGATGTCTCCTATTTCAAAAGCAGGAACCGTAGTAATTCAGAACTTGTAACTGGCAGCTGTATATATGATTGAATATGGGAGTTATGTATAAGAATATAGGAGCTACGACATAGGAGATCTTCCTTTTTGACTGTAGATAAGAGGCAAGAGGGGTGGCATAGTGGTACAGTGATTAGCACTATGGCCTCATACTTCTGGGACGTGGGTTTGACACTGTGCCATGGCTCTGTGTGCACTCTGGTACTCTGGTTTCCCCCTCGTGGTCCAAAACCATGCTGAGATTAACTGGAGTTACCAAATGGCACAGGCATGAATGGTGTGTGCCCTGCGATGGGTCGGCAACCTCATTATCCTGCCTTGTGCCCGTAGCCACTAGAATAGGCACTGGGCCCCTGCTACCCTGAATAGGACAAGTGGGTGCAGAAAATGGATTAATGGGACGAGATGCAGGTTAAATAAGGATTCAGCTCAGAAAACATAATGTGTCCAGTGCTCCTCTGTGAAGTAATAAAACATTCAAGTGTAATGGGCTCATTAGCTGCATGGTGCTCAGTTTGCGTCGTTTATGTTGCATGGGGTGCTTTACAATGGGAGGTCCCTTAGCTTACAATGGGAGGTCCTTTAGCTTACGGGGAGTCTAGCTGACTTTTACAAGCAATACAGGAAGCTTTTGCCTCATTTCAGATCTCCCTCGGACAAATTCTAAACCGGAGCCTCTTTTTGCTTGTTACTGTGGTAGCCACCCCAGAATACTCGTATGTATTTCACTCTGAGAGGCGTACCTGAACCTTGGCCTTTGCAGACGAGCTGAGCCTCACCACAAGCACTGATGTCGCTGTCACATGCACCTCTTCTGAGCTCTTCTGGTGTGCCTTGTTCGAGTCGCGCCCTGGAACCATTATCACACGGCCACGCCTCGCGTTGACGCCATCCGGGCCTACATCAGATCCTCGCAGCTTGATCTTCACAGTGCATATTTACAATTACTGTTGGGCGTGGTGGGAACCTGAAGGCTTGAGTCTTTCATCAGCCACTAGGATTCTTTAATAGTAAAGGACTCCCAGGGGAAGAAGATGCTCCTCTCGATACAGACAGATTAAAGCTTAATTTTTTTTTATTTGCTCCAGGCCTAGTAGCCATAGAGTGGTGATTTACTTACCGCAGCGTCGTCTTCAACTGCAAATTCAGCTGTCAGGTTTAGGTCATTTCCTTGACTTATCAAATTTCTATACATCGCTGGCAGTTGAACTGTGCAGCTCAGTGGAGTTTAATTCTAAGAATCATAGTTAGGAGAAATAACTGTTGGAAAATATATATGTCGCCTTTCTCTGCTGTGCCTTGTTTGATGCTCACAAATATAATCATTTAAGTCTTTAAATATGCATGTTGCTGTTACCAGTAGGTGCTTAAGGTGTTATGGCTGTATTTACTTTTTAATTGCCCTGCTGTTACTGGTGTTGTGATTTGGAAAATGGGACCTTGTCACCCATCTTAGGTATATATTTTAGGCTCAGAGATTAAATCAGGTTTACTCAGTATTTTCAATGAATTGACGGTCCTCTCAGTGGGGGTGTTAAGCGAAGATGGCTGCGACCTTTGTGCCGACATCAGAGGGATCCTGTCATTATGCGGTCCGCATGATCGGACCTGAGTCACTCAACAGCACTCACACTAATTGAGGTCATGTGACAATCTCTCCTAAGGGCTTTTAAAAACCCATCCATCTTTCTCTTTAATGTTCAGAAGTGGAGGAGCTCTCCTGGGGAGGTGACAGAAATGAGACAGCCTACCTTTTCTGGTTACTAGTAACCAATGACACATTTTCATTTGGTGAGTGACAGGGGATGGGCCAATCAGTTTTCAGCTGGGAATGACACCCCTGTAGCCCCACCCATGACCCATGTGTACAGTCCTACCTCCACCAGCACCAGAACTGAGCAGCTTCTACCTTCCAGGTTTTGGTCAATGCAACCTTCAACTCCGACGAAACCAGTCTCAGAATTCTAGTTAATTCATCTTTGGTCATGTGACTGCTGTAAACTGGCTTGTAAGATATCTCACAGCATACGAATGCATTTTAGCTATAAATATAGAATATAAAACTCTAATACAGCACCCTGATACAAAAACAAGAGCAGAGAAGATAATGAGAAAACAACTTAAGCAGTACAGTAACTGCAAAGGGAGCAGGCAAATAAAAGGTTGATTGGTCGGGGGACTAGCCTGCATTGTTAAATTAAATAGTCACAATCCCAGTGCTTGACCTGGGAAAAGACGGTTATAAATAAAACCACCCAATAAGCAGCTAGCTAATAACACCAGGGGAGTGTTTCCTCAGGAGCTGTGGTCGATCAACTTTTCCAGCGAATGCCTCATTTAGTGCCTGGCAAAGGACAGTTAATTGTCCTTGACTTTATTTGTCTGCAGGAGTCGAACGCCCAAACTGCTGTCATGTGGTGCGACTGGTGTTTGGAGAGCCAGGAGGCTGCCGGCTCTGAAAACACTGCCTGAGGACCGGCGTGATAATGGCATCGATTTCAGCCCCTCCCCCTCAGAAAGAGCAGAGTCGATGTTTGCTTTACGATGAGCAGGGAGTCTGGCTTGTGTGGCAAATAGCGGCACGTTGATCAAACAATATTTTGCAGACACTGGCAAAGCATTTACATAGTATTTCAGGAGCAGCGAGTGATGTTTGGGGCTTGGGCCAGGAGTTGATACAGTGGTACCTCGGTTCTCGAGCTTAATCCGTTCCGGACTCCAGATCGAATCCTAAAAAGTTCAAGTTCTGATCAAATTTTTCCCATAAGAAATAATGGAAAACCAATTAATTGGTCCCCAGCCCCCCAAAATTACACCTAAATATGTTTTTTTTTTTTTTTTTTAGCATTTAAACACAAAATGAACAGGATAAAACAAGAGCATTTTTTTCTTAATGGCTTCC
>JAODJU010000014.1:7737149-7751771 GCA_026776725.1 Gnathonemus echidnorhynchus
CGTTAAAAATTTTAATCAGATTAATCATGATGATGGATTAATCCGCGTTAACCCATTAATTTTGACAGCCCTAATAATCATTTAATATTAAAAGTCTTGGCCTGAGTATGCTGCACATCATCTCAGAAACCAGCCTCACTCACGTGCTACCTGTCTTTGTTAACGTGGAATCTCGCATTTCTCACAGTGACTTTTAAACTTTTCAGTGTTGTTGATTTTGCATTTTAATTTCCAAGACAAGGTACTAATTTTGTCCATTCTGGGGCAAAATTCAGATGGTTTGTATATTATATAAAAAGGACTTGATAGGAAATGACATAGTAATTTGACACGAAAAGTGTACACTACTGTTTGTTTAGAAATTGGTAATTGGTATCATTCAGGCTAGCAGACTGTTATGGGTAGAGGTTAAGGGGACCCAAGTATTATTCACAAATTGTCACATTCGCTGCCCCCAACCCTTGCGACTGTGAAGGGGTTACTGTACTCTAACACAGGAACTGTTGTTGTACCTTTGTGCATTCTAATCAGCCTGGATGACTTCAGGAAATCCTCACTTTAGATAAAATATAAAGTAAATATTTTCATTTATATTTCAACCATATCACATGAACTCTTTGGTTTGGGCAACATATCAATACTTTGTCTTTATTATTATTTATTATTAATAAGTCTTTATCACATATTTAAGCGATATTAGCATGAATAGAGAGGGGCTGTTGCCTCTCTATTATATATGAGTGATGAATGTGACGTATTATTATAAGGGCATATAACTGTACAAATCAATTAGCGTCAACCAAAAGTCCCAAGAAGAAGGGCTTTGTGTATCCTGACAGGGCTGATCAGACTGACTACATGAAACCTGCTGGCTGCATTGTGGCAATGCTAGTTATGACCGCTGGTATCGTGCATTGTAATAAAATTGGGGCTACTGTGTCCATCTAGCAGCCTTTAGATATTCTACGAGACAAATTTGGCACCAGGTTATCATTTAATACAGGCTAATGAAAGTGTTTATAACGGATGTGTAGCAACACTGAAGCTAACACATATACAGGTATGTTAATTATTAATATGGAAACAGTAGCGTAAATGATCAGCAACTGCATATCGTCACACGGTACAAGAGGAAGGCAGGCATTTTGGCGAATGAATGGGGTTTATCGAACTAAACAGCAGCAGGGAAACAAATGAGACTGCAAGGGGTCAAAACAAGAAGCTGAGAACGGGGAAGGACAAGGGCAGATAGGAGTGCCATCAGTGACCGGATTGGGGCTGATGAGACAATCAGGTACTTAAATGCAAAGACTAGTGAGGGGCAACAAGCAACAGGTGTGGCTCATCAGGGCCATGTGAGGAAGGAGACAGGAGGGTCAGGCGGACATGACGGGAAAGACATTACACACATATAACTCAGACTTCTGCTAGGAAATTCGCAAAGAAGTAAACATTAAACCCCGATTCGGAATGTTTCACGAGAGCAGCTAAAACTCTAAAAATAGCCTGAGTTTTCCTCTGAGTCTTAAATGTCACTGTTTGGTTTTTTTTATTATTTCTGAAGCATTTTACAGCGTTCGTGCCGGCAGGCTGGTGTCACCCAAGCTCAGAGCAGTGAGTGCCATCGCTCTTCACCTCACAACTCCCGCAATCAGATGCATGTCAAAGCGCTCTCTCTTCATGCCCCAAAAAGGTACCCACAGGACTTTTTCCCGCTCCCTGTCAATCTCTGAGTAGGTTCATGTAGGTTCCCCTTCCCCAAGGTGAGCTTTAAAAAGATTATTTTTTCATAAACTTCAGTGAACTGCTTTCAGAACACACTGGCATTTGCTGAAGTGATGCTGCTTCACTTCGCAAGTGGGTAGCTCCAATCCAGAGAGTAGAAGTCCAGACCAAGATTTTGTTACTACCAATCAGTTGAGTACTCTGTGACTATGACTCTTTATACTCAAGTGGTTGGTTGAAACAAAATCTTGGTCTGGATTTTTTATTCTCTTGAACTAAATTACCCACCACTGCTTCTCTTAAATGAACCTCCAGAGGAACTTTAAAGAAACAGATACCTCTCTCTGTTTAACAACTTTCACCAATGCCATCTTCTGGAATATATTTACTTCTCTTTGACCAACTTTAATAAATTCAACGGAGAAAATAAAACTTCACTTAGAGTCTTGGCTCAGAAATTCTTTAAGTGAGTCTGGCTCCTCCTACGAGGGGCCAAAGAGAGAGAGGAGGTGTTGTAGGTGGGGGTGTATGTGCTCTGCCGTGTAATAAAAACTGAAGGGGAAAACACTGCACCATAAATCTTCCCTCCTACATGACCAGAAGGGTGATCGATTTAACACGCAAAGGCCCGGCTCCAGTACTTTCTCCAAGTCAGTAAACTTAACACCAACATGGTGTGTGAATGTATAACACAGTATGGCGTAGGCGCGCTCTGGCTTGTAGATCGGGCTAATGCTGTATGTTCTTCTCTCTGCGGAGTAGAAATCCCTTTAGCAGAATAGATGTTATTCTGTGCTATCAACCCACGTACAGACCCTCACAACATCTTCATATTTTTTGTTTTTTTTTTATTTTTTTACAGCGCACTAATATTAAGTTGGACTTTCTTCTCACTGAATTACTCTTATCTTTAGAATTAGAATCCGAGTGACTCATGCATTAATTCAAATGTGTGAGTTTCCTGTTTGGCTGTCGTCAAATCGATGAACTTCTCTGCGGCACAGATGCGGCGCTGCCATTAGGGGTCAGCGCCAAGAAACTGGAAGCAAAACAAGATTTCAAAAGAAACCGGCGCATAACTAATCGCTTCAGACACCACCGGCCCTCGGAATCAGCCAGGGTAATTGCATTCATTATGGCTTATTTGAAACATGCTATGTATGTTCAATAATATGCTGTCAAGCAAAGCTCAGCTGAATAGAATTGGGGGTCTATTAAGCAGGTACAGTTGAAAAAGGGGTAATGTTTTTTAATGACAGAAATGGGGGATTGTCTTTGCAATATATCTCAGAGCTCTCTATCATCAGTCAGTGCATTACTGTGGTGTGTTCATCGATGAGTACCATCACCCTCCCCTTACCTTATCTCTGATTCCCTGTCGGATCGACTCCCTCTCCGCCTCCATCCTCGCATACTTGGCCTTCCTCTCCTCCTCCTGCTGCCTCAGGGCCTCCTGTCGCTCTTCCTCCTTCTTCTCGGCATCTGGGTCCTTCTCCTCTTCACCGCCCAGCATCTTGCCCATGTCCTTGGTGGCCCCTTCGGGAGACAAGCAGAGCAAAGTAGCTGTTAGTGAGAGACCCCCCCGGGGGAGAGGTGATGCTCGTCACGGCAGGGCGATGTTTTTATGAAGGCAGACCCTAGGGAGGGTGCTCCTTTATGGAACTGGCTCCAAAGTTGAAGGACGAGGAGAGCTGGCCATTATCTATCTATTTTCTGTACTCGATTGTCCTGTTCAGGGTTGCTGGGGTCTAAAGCCCATCCCAGGGAATAGGCCAGGATGGGGCACCAACCCTTGACAGGCCACACTTACACATCATCCACTCATACATCATTCACACCTATGGGAAATTTGGTAACTTCAGTTAGCCGGAGGAAACCCCATAATGAAGCTCCCCAAACACAGATCCAGGGCAGAGACTCAAACCCTAGTTCCATAGGCAAGAAGTCACAGTGCTGACCACCACGGCACCGCCTGAGTTGGCCGCTAGTAGACTGAACATAAAGGAAGCAAATATCCTTGTGTGCCAGAGGAATCCAAATATAAAAGGCTGGTCTGATCAGAAACAAGAGGAGAGCTACAGCAACTTAATCTGCAAAATGTGGACCAGAAAAACGAAGTTAAAAATGGCTCTGATCGGTCCTGGGTGAAATAGCCATGCTAACATGGCTAACAAGCTGAGATTAAGCATAATTATAAATGACATGGTACTGAAATCCCATCCAGGGTGTCCCCTCTGCCTCCTGAGATAGACTCCAGGCTCTCCACGACCCCCTACTAGGTAAGTGGATGGAAGATGGGCAGCTGTGTGGATGGTATCACTTGTATACTGAGGTAGCAAAGCATTGCTTATTGCCCAAAGAGTAACATTTTCCTGAATGATTATACTCATCGTCAGTTGAAGCAAATCAACCTAAGTGCACGTCTGTGGTTCAGTCCCTGCATCCTCAGCTCCTGACAGCCAGCTGCTCTCTGGGGGTGTCTCACCAAATGCTGAGAGACTCATCCCAGAGCACAGGGCCGCCTAACGAGCAGAAACAACCCCCGCCCCTCAGAAACATCAACCCAGCCGGCAAACAGCTCCCAGTCTACAGTGCAGACGAACATGGCTACCCTGTGTCATTATGTTCTGGCATTTTGCCTCATTTCATACTCCATAAAAGTGTCGCTTGAGGGCAGCTTGAAACGCCGCCACCAAAAATTGGCTCGTGAATGTAAGAAACCAAACCCTGCTTTTGACGACAAAGATAGATCAGTCTTTATAAATGCCCCGCTTCTGTGCCAAGCTTTTTCAAAATAATTAACTTGATTTTCTTAAGCTTTTGCTGTAGCTCATTAATAAACGTATGATTACCTTTCTGCCCAAAAAAAAAGATAATTGTTTTAAAATATCGTTAAAAAAGGAGTTCGGTGATTAATTGGATTAGTGGCTTCATTGTTTCCATGTGAAATTCTACCTTTGGCTGAAGCATTATCTTAGACTAAAACAAATGGAAGTCAGTTGCAGCTTGAGAAAAATAAATGGGATTTATTGCCCTTAGCAGAGGATGGGCTCCACCGTCTCCTGCCCTTTGCGGCCCTGACCTCCTCCAGCCTGCCAAGTCCCTCTGGAGATCAGCCTGAATTGAGATCATTTGGACCACACGATATTCCAGCACTATGTCATGTCAACAAACCCCCGTGTCGTCACAGAAATTAGCCTGCGGCCTATGGGGATCCCTGGAATGAAGATGCGTCGTCACCTAAATCAGATACAGAGCAATAAAGAAAGGCAGAGATTGTCACGCAATATCCTATAATAAGGATTTAAACTTAAATTTGGCTCTCTGGCTTATTATTTAGTCCATGAAGCAGAGGATAAACCATTACATCTGAAGGACCTTGTGTGGCCTAACAGCACAGAGAAGTTATACAACTACAAGTAGCCAACAGCAAGACTCACAAACCCAATGGGACTGAAATAAAGCCAAAGGCCTTGACTATATTAGTTAAATCATTATAGGAACATCTAAATCCCAGCGAAGAAATTTCAGTGGGAGTAGAAATGCACTTTAAGCTATTTAAATAATGTGTGGAGAAGCTCTGTAGCTGTTCTTGCTATCTTTGGGCATCAATGACAGAATAACAAATGGCCAATGACAATGATGTGGCAGACATTCAGGAGGAGCACGCCGCATTGCACACGTGAAGGCCATCAGGGTAATTAAACTAAGGCGTGTCCAATTACTAATTACGAAGGAGCTTCGTGGTAGAAAATGGGGTAGATGTTTGGAATGTCAATGAAAACCAAAAACGGTGTACCCGGGCCAGAAATGGAGTGTTTGTGATTTCGAGATCTGCAGCACGAGGCAACGGGACAGAGTCGGGCATTTGCTGGAGTGTGCAAACACAACGGGCGACGACAGGAAATGGATGAAGAACAAAAATATGGTAGTGTCTTCGTCACCGGTGCTGTCTTCGCGTTCCTGTTTGCACCTGAGTGCTCCGTCATACCCAAGGGCGTCGCTCTAATAAACAGAAGCAAGTGCTGGATTCGTTCCATATGTGAGTGATGCAATATCAGAATACTGCTTTGCACTTACACTTCCTACAGACCGCCGAGGGAGGGTGATGCTGGAATCGGAATGTAAATATCAAGCGTCGGCAACATTAAGATGGATCGCCGCATCCACCTCGGTCCCCTCATCGTGAGGCGCGGCGGCTCCTAGCAGAAATGACTGGAGCAGCTGTGAATGTCACAGCAATTTGCCGCTGTGATTTATACGTGCCGCGAGGCAGTCCAAGGTGTGCGGCACCGTGGCGGGCCCTGGGCCGGCTACCTCTTTGGTTTAACGCTTGGGACTTTCATCTCGCCATCACCTCCTGCTCCCCTGAGGTCTGTGTGGTATTCTGTGAATTGGAAACACGTCACCGGGAAGGACCTGTGATGTCTGTTATTAAGACTCTCCAGCCACAAGTGGCGACGAGGTCTGGAGATGGAGAAGATGAGAGATGGGATTCATAAGCCTCAGATGAAAGTCACACGTGAGTTCAATCATGCAGCGGTGATCAGGCTGCTTCTTCGTACATCCTGATCCTGTTCTCAGGCACGTTTGTTCTGTTTGTGTGCTGTTCTTTCCGATTGGGTGCCCACTACCATTTTAAACTGAGCCATTGTGTCTGCAAACCCTCTTTCCGTGATTCTGAATTCTAACTGAACGAATGTCAGTCACGTGCCATCAGGTTTTGGCATTTCCTTGCCAAGGTTTATTTTGGGGGAGGCATCAGCCTCTTACTATGTACGTAAAAAATATGAAACAAGCGAAACAGAAAAGAATCTGGCATAGGTCAGAAGAGAAGCCATACTTGTTTAAGCACTCATTTACCATGCAGAAAATCCCTAGAAGTTTTAAGAGCCATTCCCTGCTTGAGGTCCTGGGGCATGCAACCTTAAACAGTAAGCCATCTGCTGGTTTCCCCAAAGAACTGACATTTACAGATTCGCACCCTAATGCCCCCCCTGTCCACAAGAGGTGTCATTTACTGAGGTTTCTGTAAATAGTAACGAATATTTTCTCTGCAAACGGCCTGGTCCTTCCCAGCATTGTATCCCATGGGCTGGATCACGCAGAGAATACAGTTAAAGGATCTGTGGCACACATAGCTAAGATATCCTTTATGAATTATCCTTTTTTCCCAATTAAGTGATTTTTATACTGCTGCAGCTCTGCTGTAGTTATACCCACGGGTAATTAACTCATCTGTTACAACAAAGTCACATTGTCAGCTTCGGTTGGGCTCTGGGATGGATTTTATTGCGAGTCAAAAAAGTACCATTACATTCCGCATAACGCCATTCATTCTCCCAGCAGACCATTTGACGACTCGCATTTATAACACGCTATACTGATTTACAGAATGTTCTGAATACAGGCCATGTCTAGATTTGACCTTGAGCTGCTCTAGATAGATGACCGACTGTCATTTTCAGTGCCGTGGTCCGTGGTTGTGTTCGTCTGAGGGGGAAATGTCGTCTCAAGAGCAATTTTGATGAATGAAATTCCCCAACGGGTCACGAGTGCAGAAACCGTGCTGATCGCACTCTGCGCCCCTCCCTGTGTCAAATCTGACTGCCGTGTGATGGATATTGAAGGACAGCTGAGTCACCACTGAACTGATGCGCCGTCATCGCTAACTGGATAGGATCCTGGAGTACAGGAGCCTCCCGTAAATATGAAGTGGGTCTCCTATATAGGAGACCCCCCCAGCGGTGTATCGAGTGCTAAAACCATCTAATTTTGTGCTGCATGTTTTTTTTGTTTTTTTTTAGTTTTGTGCAAAGATAGCTGAGACCCTGGGAGTTCGGTATGTGAAGAGCATGTGAAAATGATCTGAAAATGGTGTTCAGGTTTAGAGTAGGGAGAGTGAGAGGGAGACACCTTTTGCTGGGCCATGAATGCATGTGTGTGTGTGTGTGTGTGTGTGTGTGTGTGTGTGTGACCAAATGTAGTGCTTAATGTTGTAATTGTTGGGATTAGGGTTCTGCCCATTGACATTAATGGATGGTCCTCAAAGATATGTGTGCGTGTGTGTGTGTCCCTGTGTGTGTGCATGTGTGTATGCATGCTTCGAATGTTCATACACATGCCATTCAGTGTGAGGTTGGGACCCCCCCGGCCTCGCCTCCCCCTCCCCCCACTATCCGTTGGCTCGTCATGGTGGTCAGCTGGACACTGTCTGCTACGCCAGCACTCCCTGACACATCGTTAATCGACGGCCGGCTGGGCAGCCGGGGTCCCCTGGCACCGCGTCCCTGCCCCTCTCATGACCGCTCGAGGGGGCACCAGCGTGGGCTGCTATCCCTCAGCAAGCCCGGGCAGCGACCGTCCAGCTGTTCCCCTCTATCATGCTCTCAAGGTCGGTAATTAAATTTGATTCAGCTTAGCCAGGTATAAAAAAAAAAAATGTTTTCCCAACCTTCAACTCCCCCCCTCTACGTTACAAACCACTGGGCCAGCATTAAGTGGGGTAGCTGTGCGTCTCATTTAGGGATTTCTGAGAGAGCCCCCACCCTCACCTCTTTTACCACCCAGATAGACCAAGTCATCACCCACCCCCCACCCCCGATAGCATTTGGTTCAAACACAGAATTAGAGAACAGCGAGATGTGCAGGACAGAAAGGCTTGGCCCGCTTTCAGAGATCTGGCGAGACAGACCAGGGCGTGTGTGTTAAGGGGCGTAGCGCTTGCGTCAGTCGTCAAGCCGAGGAGAGCCGTCCACAGGGACTCTGCAGGCTCTTTTGAGGGATCCATTCTGTGCTACTATCTCAGCGCTCCAGGCCGGGACTGTGACGGCGTGGAGATGAGATAACAGGCAGGCTGAAAACCTATCAGCCCCCTTCCAGGTGCACCAGCCCTCGCCATTCATGGTGAAACCCCTGGAAATATCATGTCGGGAGGTGGCTCTACAGAATGTGCCGGAAGGCAGCGGCGTGAATGGCTATAGCGGCGCCCTCCAGGAACGAGCGAGGCCATCTGCTCTGCCGAAGTTCCCCCTGAGGTCCTATGAGCCTCTGTCCTCTCCACCAGAGCGCCAACTGGGTGGAGGCGGGCCAGCGTGGGTCACCGGGCCGGCCGCCAGAGCTTGTGGCGGGTCGTCACGGGCGTCGGAAAGCGATCTCCCGCCTCATCGGGCTCGTCGACATCACGGCGTGCTGCGGCCTGCTAATTAGCCTAAGGGAGGGCAGGTTGTCATCCTCAGTGAAAAACGTTGATGCGAGGACCTTGTCAATCCGCCTCTGATCAGACTGCACTCCGACTTGAAAAAGCCTCACAAATGCTCACAAAGGGGAAATCAGCTTTAACGATTCGACAGACAGTGGAAGTGCGCTTCTCTAAATTGCCCTCGGTGTGTTATGCTGCGTATGAGTGCGTGCCCTTCAATGGACTGGCATCCCAACCAGGATATTCCCTTACTTGTGATTTCTGCTGCCTGGGATGGATTCCAGACCCACCAAGACCCTGTACTGGACAAGCTGTTGAGATACATGGGTGCACGAACAGAAATGTCCTTGCAGTCACGGGTTATTGAGCCTTGCAAATATGACTGCATGTCTGTTTATCTTGATGCTATTTTTCGCCATACTTCCATCTGCAAGTTCAAGCTGCCTTGTTGACAAAACTGCTTACTGGTCGCACTTTCTGAGTGTGTTTCCACGCATTAAGGCTGAAGCCCAGAGAAGTGTCATACAGCTTAAGGAGATGGAGCTGCATAGCTTTAACTTCTGCCCTTGCTTTGTCGCACAAAGAAAATCCACAACACAGACACAGGCCTGCTCTGTGATTTTGGCACATGCCCATAAAAGTTATGAGTGTCGGTAATATTTGGCACATCCTTTTAAAACATGGCTCTTCAAATCTGGACCTTGATCCTAATTCCAGGCCTTGTTTTCAGTTCTCCCAGGTAGTTTAATAATTATTGATTCTGTTTGGGCACAGAGGCTTCACACCCGGCTCACAGGTACAGGAGGGCTGATCAGCAGGACTCAGGCCTTGTGGGACATGGTTTGAATAGCCCTGCTTTAAAAGTTAATGGTGTTGCCGATATTCTGATGGCTGCAGTACAATTTGTGACATTTTGTTTATGACTATGCATTTGCATAAATATTATGGAAGCGTACCAGGATACAATAGCGATGCAGATGTACTAATCATTCCTGGGGGAAAATGGTGGCACAAAATCACATAAAATGTTTAAAAAGTGTTGCTTTCTGAGCCAAGGTTATGTTAGGGTATTGAGCTTAGGCCCTAATTGTGTCAGTACTGCATTTAGAACCCAGGTCTAAAAATACTGCGCCATTGTGCCAAGCTTGTGATGGGATTCATTAAAAGCAGCTTCGAAGGGCAGAAGTTTGTATAAAAAAAACCAACTGATATGAATGAAAGATCTAAATTTTGCATTAAGGAAACTTCATATAAAAAGGAATCCAACAAAACAGTGGTTAGGGTCCATGTTACTACAGGTGCTCAACCTCAGTCCTGTTCTTTGGTATCTCACCCCTTGATACTGTGAGAGAAAAATCCAAATGTAATACAAAAGTAGTGAATGTTATGTATATGTATAATCTCCTAGCAATAGAGGAATGCACTAGGCCAGTAGGAACCATGTGTTCAAGGTCGAATGATAGCATCAGGCCCTATTCAAGAAATAGCGAGCACTGAAATACCGGAACAAACCATATATGGAAACACACAGTAGAACGCCGGGATAAAAAGAATTGTAAGAAGAGGCTCGGGGGAGAACTCCTGAGGTATCTCCCCGGGGCCCGTGCTGTAAGATACCACAATAAACTGAAGGTTGAAAAGACTTTACGCTGTCCTGGGTCCTACATCATGAAATTTCCACAACAGAACAACTGTCAAGCACCACAACTCGTGGCAGTTTAACTAGAGGAGGCGGGACCAAGACATGTGATTGGTTGGTCCCGCCTCCTCTAGTTACTTAGACCCACCTCCTCTACAATCCGATTGGTTATCTCGCTGAACCAATCGTTTTTCATTCTGCCCTCAGAACATTTTTGTGTAAGTAAAATTCCCATGAGCAGCACTACAAGGACATAAATTCAACAGAATTAAAGGGCAAACACCCATTATTATTATTATTATTTTGCCACTTATGCATTTTTCTAGGTGGGAAAATTATGATTTATGCTTCTGTTAGTGCTGCAGTCTATGGCATGAAGTTGGAACCGGTCCGAGCCCCTGAGAGTGACCTTCTGGGAGATGCCCCATTCAGACAGACCCTATGCTAAGGACATTTGAGCCTCTGCATTTTCAGCCCCCACTCAAGTCTTTTTTATTGGCTTATATTATGCCTAAGTACTCTATATAACATACTTAAATGGGGATTCCTGTTTGTTTATCTGTTTTAAAATTAGAAAAACACCAGAAACTGTCTCTCCACTACCCAGCATCTGCCTGCTTTAAATAGAAGTTAATTCGCAGGCAATTCAACACAGAATTTGAATAAGGCCCCTATAACCAAACTATAGGCATGCATTCGGTGTACATCACGAACGAATCAGCGACACCACGACTGGCAGCATAGTCCTGTATCCTATCCCCCATTGTTTGTGGAGTATTATTAGGTCTGTGACTCGTCTTTGGAAGTTAGCTGTGTGTACAGACACTGGAAATGTTGAAAGGCACCGTGCACATAGACGAGGAGAGAGCTTCAAAGAGACGGATAGAAAAAATGGGGATAAGCATTAAAGAATCTTTTGCATGAGAACTCATATCCAGTCTGGGCAACTCGCCCCCCCCCCCACCCCAGAGCATGCTGGGAAAAAAGCTGTGCGTCAGATGCACCCGATGGGATGGTAATTCAAAGCGCTTGAAACGGCAGTGCTGCTTCACCTACAGAGAGCCCCGCGTTCGGGTTCTGAGTACCACAGTCAATTAGTGAGCTTGTTCTGCCTGGGTCTTTGTGATGCGGGTACCTATTAACACCAACTCCAAGCCATTTATTCTGTGAATATAACTTACAAGCTCCCCTAACCAACCGACAAATTACCCAGTGCCTAATGCGTCTGTCTCTGTATGGGCCTTTTATGCTCTTACTCTCTTAAGAAGAAAACTTCTTGTACATCATTTTGTGGCTTTCAGGAAGAGAAGTTCATTTCTGGTCAGGTTGACGTCTCTGAACTGGAAGTATGTTTTATGGTACCAGTGAATATGGATCACTGATGATCACATTCTGAATTTCAGATGATTAGTAATGGATTGCCAGGTGTTACAGTCAGGTTCATGACTTATGAAAGCGCTTCTCTAAGTTTAATTCAATCAGTAAGTCAGTGAGTCTCAGTCAAATGTTAACATCAAGGTTTAAAGGGACTTCTAGTCCGTACTGGAATGATAATATCAATTTAAAGTGAAAGCGTAACTATTAAATGTTCTTAATTCCACCTTTTTTACAGTTATTAACATTTTACATAAAAACAAAACATTTAAGTTTAATTAACTTAAGGAATAAAAACTAGGTGACAAGATATTTTAAGGCTTACATTTCATTCAAACGTTAATTAAACACAAGCGACTGGCTGACAGTACAAGTCTGTGCTTGCAGCCTTGCCTGCAGGCTCCGTTTTGCTTTGAATTGAATTTCCAGGCTAAAATAATCGATCAAACTCTCATATCACTTTGAAACAGACTTGGTTGCTACTTCACAACAGTAAACCTACTTTCCAAACAATGCCAGCGATGCCGAAAATTCCATGCCTTTTGGGCCCCGTGGCACACTCATTAATCAATGAATAGACCCAGTTTAAGAGTAAGCACCACTGGTGTTTAAAATAACATTATTTTATCCTTATTTGAATATTTTTATATCCTCAAACCTATCTGTTCCATTTAGGGTCTAACTGATTTAATAGTATGTAGCGCACGGATGTTATTAAGGCATAACTATGCTTCTATGCAGCCAGTGACATCCCTGAAAGTAGACCATCCTCTGACCAACCTTACATCAAGCTTGCCATGCAAACATGTTAATACCGGCCGGGTAGAGCATCATATGTCACCTCTAGCAGCTTGATGGCCCCTGACTGCGTAGAGCGCTTATGTAGCCTGCGATGATATTGTCATGCTTCAGCCCCACGGCCGAGTGGCATCTCTGATGTCCTGGTGCTGTGGGACCTCTGGACGCAGTCAGCGTACAACAACGTGGGACTTCAGTCTACAGTCGGCGGGTGACTTAACTCAGACTTCTGAGCTCGGAGACCCTGGCAGGAGATTTCTTTAAAGTTTGACGGCATACTCAGAGCTAGGCCTGCTCTCCTGGCGTACAGAACACGACATTAACACCTTAGAAGGCTCTTCAGAACATCAGTAGGGAGCGTGCCTCAGACACAGCAGGACTCTCTACACTATTCATCAGCGTGCCGGAGTGAGGGGTCATCAGAAGGAGGTGGACCCCATGCCCTGGACCTGATCTGCAGCTCCGCAATCATTTCAACAAATTTCACACCTTCTGAAGTATCGACTTCGGCGCTCCATTGTGAGACGAAACTCATAATAATGAAAGAAGCACAAGTACCAGTGCAATGAAAGACAGCTTTTCCATGAATAAATGCTGCCTCTTGATTACTTTCATTCCAGTTGATGTTGTGGGGGTCCTTGCACAATCATTAACCCACAGCAGTGAAACATTACTATTTAATTAAAAATCCTATTTCTGAATATTAGTTTGGCTGTTGTGACATGTACACGAACAAATATTGACTGGCTATTTAAAAACTGGAAAATATATTCATTCCGTTTTGCTTTCTTATTTATTTCTTTTCACAAAAGATTCCTAACATTCTATGCAAGGTCCATCCAAAAGTGCATCAAAACATAAAGAATTTTTTTTCCAGATTTACATGAAAGGATGAAAGAGAGAGATCTGCTGACCAGAGAGCAGCCGTATGGTATCGCAGTGGAGATGCTGCGTTACTCTGTGCAATGCTCTACCGGAACAAAACAGATATAAATACAGACCAGGAAGCCTTTCGCTGACTCATTGCAGCCCCGTCTAGGTCAGAAACAGCAGTATTGTTACTGAACGCTAAGCATTCTTGGGTTTGCACGCTCAGAAAAGGTGGCAAGAATGTAGGTCTTGTTGAGCCTAACGTCTCGGTCACGGTTATAAATCTATGCTGTTTGGAAATCCTGGTATCGCCTATGTAGCGAGAGTTTAACCCTAAAGCTATCCTCAGAGCAAGAATTGCGTCAGGTTCATTAGTTGAGCTTGGAATTCATTAGTACGAATAATACCAAAGAGTGACCTTGGCCGAAGTCACATTTGTCTTGCTGTGTCACACACAACTGACCCAAACTGTGAATAATCAGAGTGCTTTCATCTTTTTAGCGACACGTTTTAAAGACGCTGGTTCAAGCTGCTGTCAAAATGGAAAATGTATAAACTGGCAGAATAAAAGGGTACTTCCTTCATCTTACATCTGTCATCCAAGTCACTCCCGGCCCAGAATAATCGGGCACAAAAACCCTCCCTTTGTTCGGTGATGGGCCCTTTAATCAAGCCTTGGGTGTCCGTCGCCAGACAAGCACACTTCTTTGAAGTCTCCCCCTTTCTTTTTCCCTTGCGAAGCGACAATCTGAGGTTATGCCATGATTTGATATGAGTCACTGCTTTTGCTTGGAGGTGTCTCCGTTCTAAATGCTGAGAAATCTCCGGGGGGGAGCCAAGGGGCCTCGGGAGGGAATGAGGAGATGACAGAAACGTATTCGGGATAGGACGAGAGCGGGGCCCCGGAGTTGAGGCCCTTGCTGCTGACTCACAGCCGGCCACGCCCCTCCAGGCACCGCAGAATCACTCCCTTTATCCCCCCGCGCCCCTCCAGGCACCGCAGAATCACTCCCTT
>JAODJU010000014.1:7751871-7776916 GCA_026776725.1 Gnathonemus echidnorhynchus
CAGGCACCGCAGAATCACTCCCTTTATCCCGCCGCGCCCCTCCAGGCACCGCAGAATCACTCCCTTTATCCCGCCGCGCCCCTCCAGGCACCGCAGAATCACTCCCTTTATCCCGCCGCGCCCCTCCAGGCACCGCAGAATCACTCCCTTTATCCCGCCGCCCTCATGAAGCCGCTGCTCTGTTCCGCCGCCCCACAATTTTGACAGCTTGCGGGTTCCATGCTGTTTCTTTTTCTTTTTTTGAATCTCTGCTTTTCACGCATGACTATTAAGACACCGGCAATCTTATTTCAGGAACTTTTAGCCAACTTCTCTTATTGAATTATTTAATTCAATGGTTAAACGACTCTATAATTGAAGACACAAAGGGCCTTTCTTGAGGAAATTGGCAAAAAAAAAATATATGTGATTTATAAAAGATTACAGATGACAAATGCAGGGAGATTTTAGCATTGAATGTAGAAGGACTGCAGTCAAACTGGTGATGCTGGTGAGCACTACAGGTTCATCCCAATTTACCAGAGTCTCAAGACATGTGTGCATCATCCCTTGCACTTGAAAGAAGCCTTCACTGACTGTGAGTGTTTGTGATTGGGGCATCGCCATGACAACAGTCCATTCAATCCCTGTTTGCTTGGAATATCTAGTTCCTATTATGCCCGTTACGGGAAGATGTTAATAACAGTGACTACACAGGTGTTACTAATAGAAATGATGGAGTACTCAGAGTAGTACTCAATATCCTGGATATGGATCCCTGAGAGGCCATTAGCCGAGCCCTCCGCTGGCCCTTGGGGGCCCACACACTCCCAGGAAGCCCCCACAGGTCCTCCAGAAATCCACGTCACTCAGGGCCAGAGCTCAAGCTCGGGGCGAGCCCAGGCGTGTCGGCAAGCAGAGGACCACCCCTGTCTCTCTGGCTTAATGGATTTGGTGGTGGGGTTTACATCCCCCCTCGAACATAAATCGGTCAATGCTTCAGCCCCGCTGACAGGAGTCACTCGCTCGGAAAATGAGCCTTTGAGCCGTCTTCGGATCTCGTTTCTGCTGCCCCGTGGAGAAGACACCACCCTCGACTCCATCTAAAGGGGCCGGGTTTGGATGTTTTGCCGAAGCACCGTGCTTCACAGTGAAGCTGACACTGCGCCCTGCCTCCGACAGCGGGGCTCCCTCTACCCCCACACTGATACGCGTCGCCCTCTCTCTGTCGTTTACGCCCGACGGAAGCCGTTTCCCGTTAACAGCTTAGAGCGCAGATGACACAGCATTTCCAATGAGTACATTCACACCCTAAACGGCCATGCTATCATTTCTATCTCTCCCTCATTAGCAGATCACAGCAAGATGCCAACACATGAGGATCTGGACTCAGCTTGACTGCTTCTCATGTGAGCAGGCCAGCTGTCACATGACCTCCCCCCCCCCCCCGAAAAAAGAACCGGCCATTAAAATAGTAATACACTAGTGGCCAAAACTGTGGAAACAATTCCAAGTGAAGAGATTGCAGAACTTTATTCAACTGTTCCTCCAGTTACTTATTTAATCGTCCCAGGTGTGATATTTGTAACATTCTTTGTTAATAAACATTACCAGCAATATTCATGTAGTAATACGTAAAACATGATGCTAGGTGTTTCCACAATTTTGGTCACTAGTGTATGTCGTAATTTTCACATGCCCCTTGCATTGTCTTTACCATGAACAATTTCTGCATGCACTTTTCAAGTTACAAACCTGTAAACAAACATGCTTTTACAACGGAGTTTCATTTCTATAAAGGATCTTTTACTGACATAGAATATGATGTCCAATAAAAGAGTATATTTTTTAACTCTTTAGTTTAACATTCTCATTACTTTTGTCTTTCCTAATTTATATTGTTATATTTGAGTTTCAAGACATTCTGTTATTAATATTTCTCCGGGTATTATTCAAAGAGAGTCCTGAATATTGAATTTTGCTTCATTCTGCTGGCCAGATGAACCTTCTATCATCTTAAAATAAAATGGATTCAAAATCTCTATTAGCACGGTCAAAGAACTCTTTTACTCCACGCTTCTGAAACCGTTCCTCCATCCCACTTACTTCTTCCAACAAAACTACACGTGAAGCTTTCATTTAATGTCTGCTCACACATCCACTGTGAAATGTTCCTAAGCTGCAATGTGACATTTTAGTGTGTAGGATACAAAGATATTTTCTGGCCTACAGTACCAGCCAAAACTTTGGACAACCCTACCCATAGACAGGTGTATTTGTACTACTCGCTACATTTTAGAATAATTATAGAAATCAAAATTTAAAAATAACATATATGGAATTATGCACTGATCAAAATGATATAAAACAACAAATCATTTGCTGCTGTGTGGGGGTGGGGGTATATGGATTGGGACTCAGTAGGTTGCTGGTTCTAATCCTGTAATAATCAGAGTGATGCCACCATTGGGCTCTAGAGCACGGCCCTTAACCCCAACTCCTCCAGTTACTGGCTGACCCTACTTTCTCCTCTATGCCAGTTCCATGAGATCCTCCTGGGATGCTTTTCCAGCTGTCCTGAAGGAGGTCCCACATATGCTAAGCATTCATTGGATTTGGGTCAGGTGACCAGGTCATGTGACATGACACTCTATCACTCGTTGTAGGTGGCTTGGCATGTCCAAGCTTTTGACTGGTCACAGCATGCTGAACCAAAGCTCCGTGTGGCACAGATCAGTATCTTAGGCTGTGTGGTTCACATCAAAGCACCCAAACTACAAGCCTATCTGTCAATGAAGCTGCAACACTCCATCGAACACCTGATGTGGGCAAATGATGCTTTAGGAAGAAGTGATTCTTTGAAAGTTAACCCACTATGGCATAGCCTCAGTTGGCAGTGAGGGGCATTCCATCATAAGGCTTCAGTCTGCATAAGACAAGCTGTCCCATGTTTGGACACAAAAGGACGATCCTCTTTGTTTGGGACATCTCTCACCTACACCAATACTGACCTTCCTGCAATCCCGCTGCAAAAAAAAAAGTCTTCTATTGTGAAAAATGTTCTTCAGGGATTCCATCTGTTTTCTCTTTGGAGTCGGTACAGCCCACTGGTCTTTTATGCTCTTCAGCCACTATCAGCTCCTGCCAATTGCTGTTGTATTGATCCTTTGTTCACTCAATCATTGTTTCCCATTTGACTGCCATCAGAAAGGGGCCATTGAATTCATACTGCCCGCACTGACCCCCATGCATCTGACCGCGTGCCACCAGCCATGGCAAAAGACCAACGAAAACACGCTTGGCGTAAAATGGGCTAATTTAATTTGCCTTGAGTGCTGAAACTTCAATTGCACCAGATTGCACCTCAGCCAATAAAAAAACATCTAATGAGATTCTTTCATGTAATACAATGTTTACCTGACAGCTATGAGAAGGAATCCAAGCTAGATTATCATCCTGCCCAGAAGACTGATTCATTCTGCTGCTTAAATCTGAAATAATATCCCTGTTCGTAAAAACATCAAAGAATGTATTCCAATGTATTCCAAGGACCTGAAAATGTACTCTGGCACTTTTGGAACAGTATCTCTTCCGTGACTTTTTAACGTGTTGAGCTAAAAGGCAACCAAGGCAGCAGCTCTGAATTCAAATCGCTTATTTCGTGCCTTGATCTTTTAGAGCTAGCTAGCTAGAATGCCCGCCGTGTGTCTGATGATGAGAGCTAGGGAAAGACGCGGCAGTGATCATGTGACTCTGATTAAATGCAGACTGAGTGCCAAGTGCATATGAAAGGGACAACACGTAAATCCATCATGGCCAACCCTTGCATTGTCTCCTTTCAGGTCTGGCATTCTGCTGAGGTGTGGATTCCTGAGATACTCAAGTGTTGTTGTTCACCATAACACTCCCCGTCGATAGCATTTGACCTTCCAGACCTTGGATCATTGCTGGGATCCAAACAGCACAGAGCTTTTTATGCTGGGGTTTTATGTGCTACACAATAGATGGGGAATCTCCATAATTCCTTAAAGTGGGATGCATATCCATCCCACACATTCCAAGAGAACAGCATTGACACTGACATGTCTGTTAATATCAAGTGCAGAACAGACCTCATCAAGTGGAATAGTATAAGGACTTGAGACATAAAAAAATCCCAAGAGAACCTACAAGACGTCCAAGTCTTCTACGCTTTGAAAACACCAATGTGCAGTCCAACATTGTTCCCAGCAGAGCAACAAGGACACTTCACAAAGATCTGTGATGAACTGCGGAAGGCATCGCTCTTTGATTCGATTTCTGAAAGGTATTTCTTCTTCTTGTGAAAGCTTCCTGTTTGCACATTTCTACTTTATCCCTTTTATTACTCTGAAGCATGAGTAGGTCCACTTGCACGTGTAACAATGACGTGGACTCACTCGTTTTCACCGCTGTGAACACCACCATCACAGTCAACAATGTAAGTCATCCCCTTCTTTAGTACATAGAGTAGGATTTCCTCAACAGCACTCAAAAGGAAGACTGACCCCAATAATGTATTCAAATATAGTGTCCATACACCAAACAGCCTAATACCAATTGAAATTTCCTCTTAATAAATTGATTTGTTCAGTTTTAGGGATTCCTTTGGTTATATGCATCAATAGTTAAGCCAAGTTTCAAGTTTTATTGCCACGTGTTCCAAAGAACACAGTGAAAGTCTTATGCTACAGCTGCAGAGTCGGGCATTGGGCAATAGGACAAACAGCAGTGCAATACAGGACAAAAGAGTGTAAGACAAACAGTGCAATACAAGAAAGAATAAGTAAATAGGTGCAAAGGGACCACAGCCAAATGCACCATAGTATAGAAAAATAAATAAAGATAAAATGCAGAATTCAAATCGGGAATGAAAAGATTTGCTACAATATTTTCCTAATGTTCAGCAGAGTATGGTGGTCATACGCAATACAACAGCAAGTTGCACATGTAAAGACATTAAAAAACAACAAAAATGCGCAAAGTAGGGAGAGAGAGCAGCTTATTGCCTTTCGCCATGGGAGGGCGCCATCTGGGAATCAGTCACTTATTCCTTATTGTTAGTCACATATTTAACATATCATTATAGCTGAAATAGGCATTTTAATAAGCTGCTCGTGTCGGAAGCACCATTGTTCTTCACTCAGAAGAACTGTAGAAAAAATGCCTTTTTGAAAATAAATTGAGGTTAAAATCCATTTGTTCTTCACAATGTAAGTTCATAGCTTTGTTTCTGCGCTGAGATTAAAAAGGATTATTCCTCAGAGTGGTGAAACAACACTCAGCACCTCCACACTCCAAGATATCCATCTTAGTGCACGTACTGCAAAGACCCTCCTGCTCACCAAACCTCCAGGGTGAGAAAATGAAGAACAAGCAAGGCAGAAAGAATTATTGTCAACATCTAAAGCGTGAGCTGCAGAATGGACCGGCATGAGTTTTGACCCTCTTAGCCCACTGTAGCATCCCATCCCATGTGACCACAGCTGGATGTACACAATTGTAGGCAGACATGTATTGAGGAATCCATTATTCTTCAATGGATCATTAGGACACCCCTTTGCAAGTAAGCCCAACCCCCTCTCTGAATGCCTCAATCAAATTGTAAAAAAGTCAAAGATCTTAAACTTGCTTCAGAGCCTTGATCATCAATTTTCGAGTTAAGCAATTTCTTAAATAATGGAGTCCAAGGCTGAATGCTAATCCACACCTGTACGGCGCAGTTCTCTTGGGGATTAGATGCTCTGAGCCAACTCAACACATACACTCATTAACTCAGAACACCTCCTTATGCTCAACACAGAATATTCATTCATTTTGAAACATTGTAGCACAGTACTGAAACAAGACTTAAGGAGGACTTTCTCTTTTAAGGTCACTTAAAAATACTAATTTTCTGTTTCACGTTTTAAAAACTTATAAAGGTGAACCTTAGAAGCACAGTGACTTTGTGGGATGTACTGTAACCTCATGTCTCTAACATTACAGCTTCAATTCCCCCAGCTCTAAGTGTGAAGTTTTGTTCCTGTGTTCCTGTGTCTTTCCTCAAGGATTCCTCCTCTGATTACTTCCCACATCCCCAAAAAAAAAAAATGTGGTCAGATGAATTGGTGCGTGCCCTGTGATGAACTGACATCCCATGCAGTGTGTCCTATAACCTGTGTATCTTGCAGTACTGGTCCTAGTCCAAGTCCCACCCTACGTGAGCATCACCACTGGTGCCCCCTGTCTGAAATTGGCTGGGAAGCTGGCACCACCTCAGATGTTGGTGCCCTAGGTAGCTGCCTATGTGGCCTGGAGGATTGACTGGGCCTGGTTGTAAGTTCACTACCACACTGTGTATAGATGGTTATGCAAACCTCTAAAGGAATTTGCAATGGCAAGGTTCATAACTCTATATATCTGGGGAAGGTATCACACTTCTAATAAGTTGACCTGTCAGGAGTACCATATGAACAGGGGCAGGTAAATTGACAGTTGCTGGTTCAAGTCCCAGGAATGCAGTACAGGAGAAGGGCACTTAACTTAAATACTGTATATCTAAATATATCAAGTATCCAGCTGTGTAAATGGATGAAATCGTAAGCTGCTTTGAGTAAAAGTGTCATTTGCGTGACTGATTTTACCATAAATAACTGGCTTTGTTTTGGACGTCTCTGAGCACTTCCCAGGGTAGAATGCTGTCCAACATAATTGATCCGTTTTTTGAACCCCATCAGAAACATACAGCCTTGTCTCTCAAATGAACATCGGGAGTTTCAAATTTTCCTGTTAAATGGCTAAACTTCAACATCTGTCGTGGTGTCGTTCATGCAGTTTCCACAGAAGCAATGATGTAGCATTTTTCACCAGTTATTAATATCAGAACTGCTGCTGCCCAACATCACCAATGAGTCGAAAGTACATTCAAAGACATAAGACCTAATTTTTCTGGTGTCCTTGTATCACATACGGCCATTTATAGAAGCTGCAAGATGAGGTAACCTTCCCCCTGCTGTGAGAGATGGTCTCTATTAGACCTTTGTCATCTCACCTAGAGGTGAGTTTTCTACACCACAGTGTACAGTAATAGCCCTATTCCACCTGTCCGAAATGTGAACCGTATTATGAAAAGGATAATATATCTGTCTATAGCACTGAGGGTAAAGAAGTGACCACTCACTTTTTAAAGTGATGGCTGATGGGAAAGGTACAGCAGGAGACCTGTAGATATCTCCTCAGCCATAAAAAAAAAAGCCATACGAGATTCTTCAAAGACCACCTGCCAAATTAAGGGATGCATGTGTCTGGATTTATCGTGGAAGTGGGGTGACCATAGGGCAGGAGCGTATGAACCTAAATCCAAGGTAGTTATCCATCCACCCATCCAGAAGCAGTTCTTGTTTTTCTGTCTGTGAATTAATATCATTGGTACACCACACCAATCTATAAGTTATTGGACTGACTTTCCATTTTCTAATTGCCTGTGTCCAAAGTTAGATTATCACGCTACCTGCTGGAGGTCGGAGGTTTCTGTCTCCATGCTGTTCGTGCCCGACACTGTTTATTTTTGCTCCAGTTGCTTGTCACGAACTCTACACCTGCCGGCTGCGATGGAGTTCCCCGCTCCACCACTCTGCCTCTTTCTGTGAGCCCGTTTTGGGGTTATTGATGAGTATTGGTTGTCTTTGAGTTTATACCCCCATTTGGATCCTTATGGACTGGGCAAGGCACTTGGAATTCTCTGGTGGCACCTCCTTGCACTGTTCCCACTATCTCGCCTGCCAGGTCAGTTATACACAAGCCTTTATCATCACCGTCTGACTTAAGCTCCCTGAGATATCTGATCGCAGACACAGGCTACAGTAGTACTACAGTATTACTCTGCAATCCTGATTTATACTATTGCTCATGGACGAAGCTACTTGGCTCAATGTCTTAATTATTGACAAAAGACTCAACATGCGTCTGCTTACTAAAACATGACAGATACCCAATGACACAGCGGGTGACCTGGCTACTGTTTGCCATGATAAACTTAAAAACTATTGTCACTGACTTGCATGATGTTACCTTCTAAATCCTTAGCCTTTGCGGGACCAATCAATCAGACATCTTGGTCCCGCCTCTTCTAGTTGCTTGGACCCACCTCCCCTACAATCTGACTGGGTCTCTCTGAACCAATTATTTTTCGTTCTGCCCCCAGAACATTTTTGTGTAAGTAAAACTCCCACCAGCTTGGCATTTGCCAGTCATTGGCCAGTTTTCACTGCTTGTTTTATTAATCTACTGGCTTCCAAGGCTTAATGATTTTTAATCTGAGCTTAATGAATTAGTCACTCTTACCTGTGCCATGTCATCTGCTGTTATGTTGCTTGGTAATTTTAATATGCATGTTGATACTCACTATGCTACCCCTGATGAATTTGTGTCTATACCTGCATGTCTTAATTTTGAACAGCATTTTCAGCCAACTCTGATGGTCATACTTGATCTTATTTGCTGTACTGCTATTCCAAATCTCTTTCAGGTGGGTATTTCTGACTACAAGCTCCTTGATTTTAGTTTTAGTTGTCTGCTACCCAAATCTAAAAAACCAAAACTGAAATGTTAAATCGATTGATCTTTTTCTGCTTCTATTCATCCCCCCTGGTTCTATGGTCTTCCCTGTCCTGTTATATACTTATAGAAGTATATATTACCCAATAACCTTATGTTATTTCTCAAGTCCTAGATGAACACACACTCATTAAAACTAGAATTTTACCTTCCTCTCACTCCTCACCATGTGAGGCTTCTTATCTTCAAACCAGGAACATAACTGGGTGATACCTTGAGTGACTATAAGAATACTGTCTTAATGTTGCCACTTGGGTCTATACATAGCACTACCCTTAATGCTGGCCACTCACCCCATAATTCCTCCCTAGTCTGCTATAAATGAGCTATGTGATTCATTTATCCATTTCCTTCAAAACAAAGTACACACATTACTTTGCATTCTCCCACCCATTATTTCTGCACCTCCTGTTTACACTTTCTCTTGATTTACTTCTATAATTCTTCCTCTATTGTGAAATCTTACTCATCTTCTTGCCAATTAGACCCAGCCTTCACCACACTTCTTGAAACTTTTTAAATCTGATTTTTCAGTCCTCTGTTTCGCACTTAGTTAACCAAAGCCTCGTTCCGTCAGATTGAAAAATTGCTTCAGTCACCCTCATTCTTAATAAACTTGATTTGAAGTTTATTTGGTTACAGACTAATTCAGAGTCCCCATTTTTAGCTAAAATTTTAGAAAAGGTTGTTTCCCTTCAACTTCAGGCCCATTTAGTTTCCTGTAACCGTCATCAGACTTTCAAATTCCCTCTCTTCGTAGCTTGAGACAGCTCTTCTTAGGTTTGCTAATGATCTTCTCTTTGCTGCTGATTTTGAAGCCCTCCTTGATCTTAGCTCTGCGTTTGATACAGCACGACCTTTCAGCTATGAGTATTACTAGCACAGCTCTCTCCTGGCTTACCTCTTACCTCACTATCAGACTGTATTTTATCTCGCTTCAGAAAAACAAATCTAGAGGTTTTTCTCAGATAAGGTGTCCCCCATGGTCCAGTTTTGGGCCCTCTCTTATTATATAATTTACTGGATTATAATTTGAAGTACTAAAATGCTCTGTTTATTCGTCATCTTTTGAAGGGACACTGACTAGAGAAATTGGCAGAGGGAAGGGGGGACACTGACAGTGAAGATTGCTTGGGACGGCACAGGGGATTTGACTGGCACTGACTACAGTATGTTCAAAACGCCGCAGGTCAGGTTCACACACAAAATAAATGCTCTGCTCATATCTTTCATAATGTGCACTAGTTTCCTGCTTTGTTCCACCTTCAGTCAAATTCCTCCTCACAATCTTCAAAGCTCTTCATGGTCAATCCCCTCCATTGGCCATGCATGTGAGGGCCACCAAAAAGCAGCACCATTTTACATTTCATTCAATGCTTTTATTCAAAGCAATTTGCAGAGAGAAAGGTTATAATGTTTTATGTGGCCTCCCAGGAATTTGAACCTCCAACCTTTGCCTTGTTAGCACACCACTCTGCTTGTCGAGCAACAAAAGCCCAATACTGGCCCTTCACCACCTGACACACACAGTTCACAGGCAGCTTCTTTCCATCAGGTTGCTAAACCAGTGACCAGTATCTTTCACCTCCCTCCCCATTGCATTATATTGTCACTTTTAATATCCCACTTCTGCTTTTCGTATTTTATTTTTATAATTGTTTTCTATACTATTGACATTTTGTATTGGGATTCCCTAACAAATGCTTATTTGTTTCTCATTTTTATACAGACACTCCTCACTTAAGGACCTACCTGTTTAATGGCTGCCTGGACTTAGGACAAGCTATCAGACCAGTTGGTATTGTGTATTGTGGCTGATTTCCTCTATTCTGTTCATTACAGTATACAGTAGACTACTGTATAAACATTTATAAACATATAAAAATGTTATAAATGGTGCAAAGGTGACATTAAAACAATATCTAAAATGGTTGACACAAACCTACTACCAGTACAGTATGCTTGAAAAATCAGTAAGGGCCGGCTCCTCGCTTATTGACCATTCCGATTAATGACCTAGTCGTGGGAACGGAACTCAGTCATTAAGTGAGGAGTGTCTGTATTACACTCTCTTGTCTTGCACTGTCTTGTCTTGTATTGTATTGCTGTTTGTCGTATCCCGTAAGTGTAGCTTTAGAATTTCATTGTGTTTCTTGAAACACATGACAATAGAATTTGAAACTTGAGCCCTCTCACTCCAGCCTGTAGACTCAGGTAATCTGGGTCTATAAGTCTCATGGCCCCCACGTTTATACCCTCCTCTATGGACAGCAGGGTCATTCATTGTGATGACACCTAAGATTTGGAGTTCCTGGGATACCTTTCAAGTTGAAAAATAAAGTCGGAATTTCTCTGTGTTATATTTCTCTGTCTCTCGCTGTTCATTTCACATTATGCTGATGCTTCGCATTCCCCAATAACTATCTGCATGTTTTTGAACTGCAGGTGGAAATCAGAGACCTGCAAGAATCCCATGCAATGTGTAGAGAACTTGCAAACTCCGCCCACAAGGTACAGCGTGAGATTCTAAAACCACTATCCTGGAGGTGTGACATGAAAGTACTACCCTCTAATCCAATCCTCAGGGACCCACAGTTAGTCCATGTTTTTGCTCCCTCAGAGCTCCCTGCCAGACAGCCCACATTTTTGCTCCTTCCCAGCTCCAAGGAGGGATCAAAAACATGGACTGTCTGTAGGTCCTCGAGGACCGGATTGGATATCACTGCTTTAAGCCACCAAGCCACCCCTATATGTGAACCATAAAAATATAAAGTCGTAAGAAAAGGATCTCCCAGGTCAAGGGATAATTCCTGCACGAGAGGCTGATTTCCATTTTTGAGTAACTAACCAAGTTACTGGCTCCTTGGCCAAATATCAACGTTTGTGTAAATGTCCATTGTAATAACGAAAAAAAGCATTCTGTGTCTGTGACGGTACCATGAGAAAGAAAAAAGTGTGACTCTTAACGTTTGGCCTTGATGGAGAAGGAGACAGCAGGGGGGCAGGACAGGGCAGGGTAGGGCCACCTGAGTGGGGGTGTGCAAGGGGGGCGGGGGGGTCAGCTTAAATTGGCACCGACTGAGAGTGCAAGAAGCCGTGCCAGCGGATGACACATGTCCCCTCCTGGACGACGCCTCGACTTCGACCCAGCGGAGGGGGTCACCTAATGAAGCTTGTCGCCATGCCGACCTTGCTTGGCTTTGACTCCTCCCACCTGCGCCTGCCGCAACACAAAAACTACACAATCATGTGCAGTTTCTCCTTTTTGTGGCTGATTCTGGTGCCCAAACGCAATTACAGGCGCATGTCTCTGTGGCTTTGCGACAGCAGAGTCATGTAGTGGTTAATTAGTTATGTGCAATTAGTGTAACTAACCATAATGCAAGGGTGCAGCTGATCAGGTGAAACCATGCATTCCTCCTCTTCGTATTCTCATAAAGAATGCAGTACTGACCTATATGCTAGGAGTGGCTACCATATAGAATGATATATATGGTATTATACACTGCCTGGTCAAGAAAAGTCACTGCTTGAATTTAAATCAGTGTGTACTTAAAAGTCAATGATTGGATCATTATTACAGCTCAGCAATGTTATGCAGCAATAAAGTGAAGTCAGCTGAGTACCTGAATCTACTGAATGGCCAGGTTGTCCCATCAATGGATTTTTTCTCTTCTAACAGCATGGGCATATTCCAGGACGATAATGCCAAGATTCATCGGGCTCACATTGTGAAAGAGTGGCTCAGGGAGCACGAGGAATCATTTTCACACATGAACTGGCCACCACAGAGTCTTGACCTTAACCCCATTGACAGTCTTTGAGACGTGCTGAAGATGACTTTATGGAGTGGTTCAACTCACCCATCATCAATACAAGATCTTGACGAGAAATTAATCTAGATGAAAGAAATGCTGAGATGTTTCATAAGCACATGGAAGCAATGCACTGATGAATCTGTACCATAATCAAAGTTAAAGGCGGTCCAACGAAATATTAAAGTGCTGGGCTATTTTTTGGCCAGGCGACGTATGAAATATATAATACATCAGTATGTCATGATCAGCATGCCCTTGCATTACACACCAGTCAAAGATTTTCCCACATATTTTGTAAACACATTCAGTGCCTCAGTTTGTTGTTTATTTATAAACACCAGTCATTGTTTGATTTAGAAGAAATATAAACAATGTGGCAAAATATATTCTCAGATCAGGAAATGTGCACAATACATTCCTATTTCTCCATTATTTTCATATTTTTAATTGAATACTTTTCGTTTCCCCTTACGGCTCCCAATTCATGGCGTCTAGATTCTATTCTGAACCCGACACACATGCTGTAATTTGTCTCCAGGACAGCACCCAACCGAATGCACTAGGAGTACATCATATGACTCATGTAGGTGTTTTCCGTTTACCAGAATCTTTTATTATTATTTTTTAAAATCACCCAGTCAATGTGCACGACAGAGACAGCTTAGTAGAAAAAGGTGTTACTCTCCAAAGGCAAACCCAGCAAGTAACAATTTTATCTTTCTGAACTGTGTTTGTTACAGGAAAAAAAAAATAAAAATGATTTGCTTTCCATGAGGTGCGTAGGAGGATTTATTCTCAAACGACGGCTGAACGGAGGAGGGTGTGCACACAGGAGAAGAAGCGTGGACCCTCCTATTGATGTATGGCTAACCTTTAGCCTAGCTGGTCCCGCTGCAGACTTATAATCATAATTAAAGCCCAGCTCTGACATCCCCATCGCTGATTCGCCAACATCCCCCCCATCCATCACTTCCTCTCTATTCCGACTCATTTCCTGAAGTGCTACTTGCAGTTGGGTTTTAGTGGTAACGCGACGCGGCCGTAGATGATAATCATGCTAATCTAATGAAATGTCAAGCACATTAAAATTAGCGAAAAATTGTCCAAAGACAAGCACAACAGACTCTCAAGCCCAGACAGGGTACCATCTGGTTACTGTTAGGTGTCGAGTGCTCTGTGATTCGGATGGGCTTTTAAACTGCTGTGAAATCAGCAAGCCTGGTGGGTGAACGATCCCTTTAAGCCAACCGGCCTGGCTGCAAAGATCTTCACCTGTACCTGAAAGTTCACCGACCGTCATCCTAGTTGTAGCTGCTTTATGACCAATGCCAGCTTCTGGGCCATGAGATTATCAGCTGCTGCTCCTGCCCTTCAAACCTGAGTCTGCAGAACCATGCTTGGCATTTGTACTGAAGGTCAGATACTGGTACAAAGCAGCTCAAAGTGTCACATGGGTGGACCACTGCCTTCTGGGATACATGACGACTGTCAGGCAGCTGCTTCTGTGGGCCTTGTGATGTTCTCTTCTGCTATTGGCTCATGGGGAGTAAGGATAAAATGAAGCTGGCATTCCTGCCCAGAGACAATGAGTAGAAAACCAGCAGCCATCACCCGCCAAGTCAGCCCAGTGACCTCAATATAGCCTCCCAGTGATGTCAATACCATTGCACAGAGACCTTGGCCCATGCTCAAGGGTGTAACCTTGGTTTGAACACTGAGAAGGATTGAGGTCTCCGCCCATATATGTATTAGCCGGTTTTGATTATTGGGTGGATTACAACCCACCTCCCCCCCTCCCCATAATCTACACCTAAGCCCATGCTCCTGATCTAAAACATGTTGATGGTATTTCTATGACAGTCAGAATCTCCTTCCACCTCTCATTCTTCCAGCCTCGTTCCAACCTTTGACCCCTTGAAAACTGAATTAGTGACTACAGGAGTGTGATTGACTCTCACTCTCGACTTCTGCTCAGACTAATATTTCAAGGGAGGGGGGGAATGTTTTCTGAGCCTTAAATGAGAAGTCGCTCATGTCATACAGCATAGCCTTTTCTGGTATGTGTGGCGTGAACTGGCCTAATGTACAAAAATGTCCCAGAGAAAGAATTAATCCTCTTGAAAACCACTGGAAACTGACACTATGCCAAAAACCTTGTTGGTGACGTTCATTTGGGATGGAATTAAAAGTCATAATTTTAAGATTTTAATGCACATTTCAAACTCGAGACCGCCTGTGCATTTTTGCACAACATGCGGCTGATTGATAAGCACCGGCCTGTATGCGTGGTGCAGATTCAGGACGAGCGTGAAGGTTTCGCCACAGAGAGCCAGCGCGGTTTGCTTTCCTCTCATGCTTTGTGGGTGTCTGATGTCAGATTGCAGTTTTGAAGGAAACGGCTAGCATGAGGCCCCTGTGGCTGCACAAAAAATCCCCGTTAGCTCTCTCTCGAGCAGAGAGAACGCTGGGCTGTGCGCTAGCCTAGCGGAGAGCGTGGGTATGAACACCCAGGCTCTGCCAGTGACTCACTGCTTCACAGCACCAATCTGGGGCTGAAGTTCTACACAATTACCTAATGTGCGATAAGAGCCCGTGTGTGAGAGTGTGTGCGCGCCCTGGAAGTCTTTGCATGGGCATTAGCATTTTCCAATATGGGAGGAAACCCTATGATGCCGTCCACGGCTCGCCCTTACATGGGAACAGGACTCAAAGACCCAATCAGCCAGGTGGATAATCGACCTCCACCTGGACGGGCTACAGCTTCTGCCTGCAGCTTCCTGGTGTCTGCTCTTCATGCTGTGCATGGAGCACGGAGGTCTCATCACATGTCTTTGTGTGAGTGTGTGTGTGTGTGTGAGAGAGAGAGAGAGAGAGAGAGAGAAAGAGAGAGAGAGAGAGAGAGAGAGAGACAGATACTGCTAACCCAAAACAAGTCTGCAACTGTACCTCTGCATTAACGCATAATCCCCCACTGCCCCCCCCCCCCCCCACTCTGTCCTTAGCCTCTGCTCGCTGCCTGTGCTAATCTAGCCCTGCAGCGACGAACAGAGGGCTGGGGTACATGTCCACCAGAGAAAACATTTAAAATAGTGATTGAAAGGTTACCGACTTCACTGTGTCTCCTGAGGAAGCATGTACTTCACCACTCCCGCCCCCCCAGTCCTGCTCTCAGCACCTCAGCCTCATCTCAGTCCCCCCCCCCCACCCCATCCCACACACATGCACCATCTTATGGCATCATATTGATTTCTGCACTCTAATTCTCATGCTCTCCCCGTTCCTCGCACATCGTGCCGCCTCAGCAGAAGCTTTTTAGCCGTTTCTAGGTCAGCGCTCAAATCGATAAGCGTGAGTCCAGAGCTGCTGGAGTCACAGGTAGACCACGGGTCCTTGCCGTTAGCATGGCATGCTGGGAAAATCGTCACACGGTGCTGCATCATCTCGGCGAGATGATCACCGGGCAGTCAGTGGGTGAGCAAAGAGTCCTTCTGGCCTGGTGAGACTTCCACACCGGAGGGAATGTTCCTCTGGAGGAAGGAATCGAAGCAGGGTGGACTTGGAGTGCTTTGGGTGCAGAAATAAATCTGTCACACCGACAGAACTGTGGTAACACCTTTAGCTGAGTGAATGATGAGTGCCCTTTTGTTCAGAGTGCCTGGCATCAACATAGCTAGGGACGTTTATGCTGGCAGGGGGATTTGCTAGACTGTTTGTAGATGGAGGGTGAGGGAGAAGCTTTTGAAGCTCGACATCGAGCAGGAGGTCCAAAGACGAAAACGGGTCACCACCGTGGGGGAGATTTTTCTGTCATCTATCTGTATCCCATACGCCGTCTTTGATCAGTTGTCATTTAGGCTGTTTGGGGTTCGGTAATCTGAAATAAGTCCCCAGGGTGACGCAGTGACTCTGAGACTGAATAATTGCAGGCTAAAATCCAGGAAGGAGAATCAGAAGTGTTTAACTTGAAAGCCCAGCAGTACACAGGGATGAAAGAAGAATGCTGTGTACATGTATCTTTAATGATGTTTTGATACGCCTGTTACGCTGTGAGGTAACGTGGCAGCCCTTTTGCTCAGTGAGACCACCTCCTGGGCTGTCGCTTACGTGATTGGCTACTGACAAGGCATGCAGGACCCTGCAAAAACATAACGGAGACCCCATTGACTTCACAGCCTGCTCACCAGCACACAATTCTCCCAGATGACCCTTTCAATGTAAGAAAGAAAAATGGTCAGGGCAGCCATGAATGAGTTCAGGGTCACTCAGTTCCCATGACGGTGAAATCCCTCCTGTGCAGACTTTGGTGGACTTTAATTATTTTCTTTATCCATGGCAGACCAGAGACCCCGACCAGCTTCTTCATTTAACCAAACACAACCCGTTCTTTGTTGGGTATTTTTTTTTAGCAATACCCTGCTTGGGTATCCATCTTGTCACAAGGCTCGGCTGTCAGCTTCAATTAAGATGGAGCGGCAGATTCTGAGTGCTGACGCTGATGGGCCGGTCATTACAGAGCCGAGGCAGAGGAAGGCTGTACGTCTACAGCGGGGATGGCAGCCTCTAAGCAGAGCTGGGGCGTGATTTCCCAGTGCGTGCCGCTGACCTTTCAAACGCACTCTTTTGTGCGTCCTTCAGGTGGAAATAATGTCATTGTGGTGCGATAGTGTGACAGGCAAATAGCTGAGGGTGAGCTCAGCTTGTGAGAAAAGCATCGATTCACTCTTCTGAAGTGCTTGTGGATAAAAACGCCACGGTATAACACAGCTATTGGCAGGCAGACACCCAGTGACCTCAATAATCTAAGTTATAAGATAAAAGGTCAACACTATGTTTAGTTAACTAGGGGGTGGACTGGAGGGTTTGCATACCTAAATAACAGTGATGTATATTTTTAAGCAAGCAACCAAATTCCAGGCGCATGAACTGAACACCTTATTTCTTAAACTGCTCCACCAAGAACTTCTTGTTCTGCGAGGTGCGCAGTCACTCTGCAAGCTCCACGCCTTGCTGAACTGAATACGGTACGTAGACCGAACTTGGGTTACACACCTACAGACATCGTTGTACTTAAGCAAATTATTGTTTTGCCGATTAATACGTATTTAAAAGCTGGTGTTTATGTTTAATGTATCCAGCTGTCTATTTCCAGAAATTCACCCTAACTAACAAATAACCGGAACGCAAACCTAGACACAAGTTTATAAAATCCCGCTAAACCTTGAAATTCCAGCAACAATCATATCTGATTAAATTCAATTCGGAGTGTAATCGCCCGGTAAGAAAATGTTAGTTACTGCATGCGTATTTCAATGGCGAAAATAGTATTGTGCGAAACGACCGGAGGTATCAAGGACGGACAAGTGCCGCAAGTGGAGAACAGGTAAAATCCTATTTACGTACATGATTCAGGGTGGCTTATGCAAGGAAAACGTTTTATGTTGAGCTAAACTATGCAGGGGAAATCCGTTTAGCATAAGGTTTATCCACTTTCAGACGTCCATATTATTCATCTTCGATCCTGACGTTTCCGATTATACAAGGACGGTTCCGTGACTTACCTCCCAACGCTTGCTTCATAACAAATTCCATGGCGATGGCTTTGAATTCCTGCCTTCACTTGCTTTCCTATCTTACATTCAGGTGGAACAGAAGAAACAGCCCGTGGATGCCAGACCTAAAAAAACACATTAAATATAAACAGGCATCGAACACAGAGAACCTATTGCAGTCTGATATAAACTTGTAATCATATCCCTACTCCTCATTGACATTCGTCGATGGAAGGAGCAATGGCCATTATTAAATCGTAAAATAAATTTCGGCATCTTAGAATAATTTTGACAACAATAATCTGCCATGTCATAATGTGATTTTGGCGTCAGTGTTATCTCAAGGTCAGCGTCTCAGATATTTTAAAAAAGTCGAATAGAATGTACTGTACAATACCTTAGGACTTATTTTGCGATGTATTAGTTGACTGTTTGCGCGGTTGCATCACAATTAGTTTATATTTTCAGCGTTCACTGTCGATCCATTTGGACAGGACGGTGGTGTTAAAAAGTCAGGTGTTAGTGGAAGTAGATTTTGTCTATCGTGATACCGGTTCTTGAGAGCACTTAAAACTGACGCTTAAAACGTCCCACCACGTCACTTATAATATAACTGCGTTTAAATCCAATTTGTAATTGATTACACCTGATCGGAGCAGTCTTCTTGCTTGCCAAAAGATCTCAAGTTTTCCTAGAGTTTAACACTAGGGGAAAAAAACGCAGTAATCGACTTCCGGAGCTTTATAATTCTCTTCCAATGTGAAACATTTCCTCTATGCAATTAAAAGAAACGTGATTTCCCGTGCTTACTGAGGTTTCAGGCGCATATTTGTAAGACGTGGATTATTTTAACAGTGCAACAGTGCGTTAGTATTAAAACTGTTATTGCTCATTACTTTCCCGGTACCTCTCCCTTTAGCGGAAACCCGTCTGTAATGTACCTGCACCTTAAGTGCGGAATCAGCCCCTATCTGTACGCTGTCACATTTCAGCACCATCTAATGGACAGCTCCCCCATTTCGTCCCACAATCAAAAGCAAAGACAAAACGCGATTCCCCACATAGCAGAGGAAATGGTTACCTGTCGTGGCGTCCTGTGTATGTACTGAGACGTTTTGCCCTCCAAAATGAAGTTCAGTGGCTATTTCAGCACCTCACTCGGCGCATCCCTGTTTTTTTTCCCCAGCCTAGAGGTCGTCCGCCTCCTTCCCCTCGCAGTGGCCGTGTGAGTGTTTGGGAAAGAAGCTGTAGCTGCCGACAAACGAACTCACTGAATCACATGGAGTTATACCTTCCGAAACGTCCCACGTCCTGACAGAAAACAGAACAATCTATTATTCATGCCCTAACTCCCTCCCATTCCCTGCAACGGAATTTCCCTTTCAAACACACCCAAGCAAACAATAACGACGTGCTCGTAATTAATCTGTGTTCAAGATGGTCTTTGTTTATGCATTTTTTCCTGTTCTGCTCTGAACCTTTTCTTTCCGGAAGAAATCGCTGCTGAGTTGTGCTTGGGAAGGGGCGAAAGCTTCTTTACAGGTTATGCAGTAATATGGAGTCATTACGCTTTGTTTATGGGAGCGGATCACTTGTATGTTGCAACTCTTTCGGGGCAACGTATATGTGAGGCTTTCGGCGAGTTGGTTTTAAATAGAAGCCGTTCATGAAGCATGAGATCCGCTCCGGCAGCACACGCTCACCTCGCTTCGTCCTTGGGCATTTAAAGCGACGCTGCCCCTCCGCACGTTGACCTGCCTCCCTGATCACTTGTACGCGGACGGAAACATACCGATGCGCAAAAACCTCAATAACTCGCGAATCGCTGCTGTTCATTGACTGTCGACTAAACATGTGTGACATATTCGTTCGGACCTACTCGAAACGAACATGGGCACCCCCTGCTTCATACATCGAGAAGGTATATGGAGATGACACCAGTACAGTAGCGCAATATATAGGATATTCAATGAGGGAGCTGCGTACTATATGGTGGAGACCAAACGCAGAAGATCCGCCCTATTGGTTAGGTGTATGTGTACGTAGAAAATTCCGTTCAGAACCAAAACGATCGTGCTCGGTGTCTCCGCTTCGTTTGTAAGCTATTTCGGTGACAGCCTAAATAATGACATTCATTGTGAGTGTAGTTATTGTTGTTTTCATCCTAGGCGTTCATTACGGTCCAAATGCTGCCCTGTATCTTAAATATTTGGAATATTACTGATAGGAATAATGAAAAGTGAAGGTTACATTTTGTAAACGTCATATGCATAAACCCCACAAGTAAGCTATAGGGGTGCATTATAAAATCATATTGAATATTCAACATCGGCACCGATTAAAGTTTCATGGTTTTATTATTATTGTTGTCATGTGGACATGTTGAAATTCATACCTATGTGTTTCCTGCAGGCTGTAGCGCCAAGCCGGCAAAGATTCACCTATTTTTTGATGATTTTATGCTTAATGAGGTTCCACACGGGACCTGTAACCTCTCGCTCCAAGGTAATAAAAACACACAATCTGCTTAACATAAAAGATAATCAAATGTAAAGGACCTGTGCAGATAAATAAAAGTCCTTTATTACTATTAAATAATATCGCCATATACAGGCAAAATGGCTCTTTATATTACGCATTAGATCCTACATTATTTAACGCCATTAAATAGTAATGCTCTGTTTTCCCAAACTGTCGGTCCTAGATTAAAGTTCTCCACCACTCTATGCAATAACTGCTGCCTTACACACAGGTGGAAAACATGCCTTCAGACCATCAGGTAACTGTTAAATCAATGAACATGATTAAAATACATTCTTTAAAATATTTTTCAATATATCCTGCAGTCTAAGAAAAATTAATGCAATCTGAGTTCCCCTGTTTTATTAGGCCAATTTTGTGTTTCGTGGTGTTTCTATACAATATTGGTCTCCGGTTCTTTACACCGCGTCCAAGTTGCCCTAAAATTTTTACAGAGCTCAGCCCACTGGGGACAGAGCGTCGAGAGAAAGGCGTCGGGGATTCAAGCATAGAAATCACGCCGAAACAGAACGGAACACACAGTGACTCCAGTCACTACCTCATAGTGGGTGGCCATGCTGCAGAATATCATTTACCATGACGATTTCTGATTAATGAACATTTTTATGATTTTATTAAATAGCAAAACAATAGAATGCTTTGTTTCATAACCATAAATATAATCAAGCATAGCCACCAGTTGATAAAGATTTGCCAAAAACTAACGCTTAAAATGATTTTTGTGTTATACTTGCATGGATGTGTTCCTTAATTTTATAATATGCATATGAAGGACTGGAGTCTCTGTTCCTACGATCGAGTTTAATGAGCTTTCAGCATTAACATAAACAGGCTCGTGCTTTTTTTGATGAATCTATTACGGAATCCATTCTAATTTTCACAATTTCTAGGTCTGAGCCCCCCTCCCCTGTGCAGGTCCTTGATACCCACCCTCGTTCTCTTGCTATAAAAAGCATGTTTGAAGTCCTGGCCCAGCAGCACCTAGAGAATAAGGAAGCACAAAATGTCAAAACTTCTGTGTAAAAAGCCCATGTGATTGGCAGAAACGGGGTGGGAGGAGCACAAAACTCTCCACAGTGTCAGAAGACAGCTTGGGAAGGCTTTGATTACCTGTTTCGGGCCAATGATCATCAGTGTCTGGCTAGTGCCACTAAAAACGAAGTTTACTGGAAATAGATTAAAGCAGGGAGGATGTATAGCAAATGATCAGTGGCTGTAATTATACGGTTTTGTGAATAATGTCATCCTTTTCGTTTATTTATATCACCCTCCACATATACAATGTGTGTTGTGTGTGTGTGTGTGTGTGTGTGTGTGTGTGTGTGTGGAGGCTGATTCAGGTAATAACACAGATTAATCATATATTTGCCATTTTAGGATACTTGCCCACCTCAAGCTCCCCAAACAGCAACCCAGATGAGTTTCTTCCCCTTCTCTTTATTTGAATAGTCACAGAAGATTTGGAACACAACATAAAACATTAAACCATACAGCTCTTGTGCAAACAAACTCCATCATTGTTCTCTGCTGGCTAATAGATGTATTGTGTTACGCATGCGACTTACCCCCCCCACCCACGTACACCCACACGCAAAAACATAGCAACTCAGATCTCAGAGATTTAGTGTATTGGAGCAATGAGGGTGTATTTAGCTAAGACCTGGGAATCCTCTACATTTGCATAAAATAAAAATGAAATCCCTTTTAAAACTCTAGAAAAAAAACTGTATTTTGTTGGACAAATTCTTTCCATTTGTGACCCACAGCCTGGCATGAACAGGAGTGCGCCTGTCAAAGACAAATTCCTCTTTTCATCCCAATCCCTCTTTCTTTTTGGTAAATAAAGAGAGTGTTGAAATAGCCTCGGCTCACGGGAAACATCCCTGCCGACGTGCTCGCCTCTGCAGACAATAAACCGACCGTCTGCCGTTTGAAGCTGGCCGCTTTGGTCCAGCCGTGGCTGCAGACACATTTAGCGCGTGATCACAGCGCGCGCGCCAGAGCAAGCGAGACAAGGGCACTAATGGAGTTCAGGTGTTACACTACCGCGGCCGCCGCTTATTTATTTTAACTCGACAGCGCTATCGGAACATTATTCACCCAAATGAATCCCAGTAAAGAGATTTCAAACGTTTTAAATGTCGCGTACGTCCACCTTCTATACATTTTCAGTCCCGCTTACTGAATTTGAATGTGCTTCTGTCGGAAACCCTGGCTGTTTCTCGGGAGCTGAGGAAGCCTCGTCTGTTAGCGTACGGCATTCGCCATTTCTCTAAGAAGAGTAATTAATCAGAAATTCATCAGGTAGGGAGGCTTCTTCTTGGCGAAATTAAAACGCAGTCTGCGTACAACGAAATGATCCCGCCAAGGTCCTCAGATGAGGTCCGCTCACTGTAATATGGAGTCACTCAGAATTACTGCCAAGCACTAAACCAGAGTTGACACGATGTCTCCTCCTGTCACAGAGGAAAACCTTTGAATAGGACCAGAAGAATAGCTGAACAAACGTGCTTACAACTGAGCTCATAATTATTCAAAAATTTGAATGGTAAATAGTATGCAGCCATTTATAGAAAGGTTCACATTGTCTGTTAAGTATAATCTGTCTTTCTGTGTACCCGTATTTAGTAACTACGGGGAAAACTGTGATATTATATTATTATGATATACCTATAATTCTTTGTATTAAGTGTGAATTTTTATGCTGTATGTTAGGGGTCCCCAATCGCCCCCAATGTTCAGATTTTATCCGCAACATAAAGCTAAAGTCCTTAAAAAATTGCACACCGAATGGGGTGGGGGGGGATGGTTATCGATCGTGTCATTCGGTCCAGATGTGGGCTGCAGTCCACTAGTTGGGGAACCCTGTTCATGTGGAGTCTATTGAATTTTATTGGGAGCAGAACTGATTTAAGAACGGTTAAGAAAACACTTTATACATCATAATATAGTGTGACAGTGGCAGTTAAATCATGAGATGATTGGTATAATGTCTAAGTAGGGCTGTTGTGATCTGGAACCAGTCTTAGGGAAGCGCAGGCTGTAAAATGAGGTCAAACCAAGATGAGCCATAAACTTAGAACACAAAACACTTGTGCTTGCAGTATTACTGAACTGTTTACTTTAGTAAATATACACCAGTAAATGTATTAAGATAATAATGCCAAGCTATGGATTACGTGCACATGTGTTGAGAGTATTTTACATTTATTGATGAAAATGTCTCCAGGTGTGTTTGCAACCTCCCCTTTTATTGATGAGAGCAGTCTAACAGGCCCCATGTTCTGCTGCACATCAAGGATCCTAGATGGGAACCCAAGCTGTATCTGCAGTTGCACTAAATGCCCAAATTAGTTGGGCCCTCTGCTTGTAGATAAGCGGTACTGGCTGCTTGCTCCCCCTTGCCTCCCCCCTCAGCTTGAGGTACATTCAGCCTGCGAGGCGGCCATGACAGTGAACCAGGGTGTCGCTGTAACCAGGGGAGTGGGGGTGTAATGCACGTAGGCTAATGCTAGGCTGCAACCGAAGCATGACTGTCAGCCCCAGATGCCTGACAAGCATGGCCACTCCCTTGACCTAAAATAGCCTGTCCTGGGGGAGGGGGTTTACCTTTATACTGGTTAAAGAAACACCTTTCCTGACTGGACACAGCAACAAAGCTTGACAATCAAAGGTGTCAATGAGCTCATGGGAGTTTTACGTACACAAAAATGTTCTGGGAACAAAATGAAAAATGATTGGTTGAGAGAGATAACCAATCAGATTGTAGAGGAGGTGGGTCCTAGTGACTAGACATGTAGAATGTTTTCTTTTCACAAGGGCTTTAAATAGGTAACAATTTCACCAGTTAGTATTTATTATATTACGTTGTAGTAATACATAAATGCAAAATAAATTCATAACTGAATGGCTTCTTTTGCTATAATACCATAATGAAGCTACTAATATAAACAACTAGAAAAGGGCTAGAACAGGGAGCAGAATTAGCTCAGCAGGGACTTGTGCCCATGTCTAGAAGCTTATGGGTTCAATTCCTTTGGCTAGCTGTCAGACTTAAGCACAATTCGTTTTAACCCTTAGGGTTGGGATACACTTGACATGACGAGACACATATGTGATGCGTATGCTACACAAGCAGTGTACTAACTATACTTCCACACTTAATTTACGTCTATCTGGAGGATTAAAGGACATGTCAACCAGGAGGCAGTGCAAGAGTTCCCAGGTTCCCAGAAACCCTATTCTGAATAAAAATATATATTAACAGATGGATGGATGGATGGAGGGGTGATGGATCAAAAAACAGCTGTGTGCAGTTTTTGAATCTCTGCCATAACTACAATTTTTTTTTTCAGAAGAGTTATCCCAGCTGCTTTTTCTTCCTTATACATCCCAAAATCAGAGAGCTCTAAACACAGCTAAAATTAAAAAAAACAAAAACACACTTTACGTTAAGGACATGTCTGAACATAAGAACATAAGAAATTACAAACGAGAGGAGGCCATTCGGCCCATCAAGCTCGTTTGGGGAGAACTTAACTA
>JAODJU010000014.1:7784386-7796972 GCA_026776725.1 Gnathonemus echidnorhynchus
CTAGGTCAAACTGGTTTGTTTGACTTTCAAGAAATTCGAGTTCTAGTGAGTTCGAGAACCGAGGTACCACTGTAGTTATAACTGTATGTGTAATGCTTTATGAATGCATTATAATGCATTATGAAGGTATAATGCTTTATATATGAGCGCTGTAAGTAAAGTGCAAAACAAGAGAACTTTCCCATGGGTATTAAGAAAGTGTCGTTATTCTTTACTATTTGTCAGGTGTATTTTACAGAACAGACATTAAAGTACAATTGATACTATCCATACATCCTTCTTCCATCAAGTACAGGGTCATGTTGAGCCTGGAGGCCCACCCAGGAAGTGCCATGCACAGCCTGGCATCCCATTGCAGAACACGCAGACACATTTTCACACTGTGAGCAATAGATGCCAACTCATCTAAATGCATATTTTTGGATTGCGTGAGGAAACTTGAAAAGAGGACATGCAAATATCGGGTGGGTGTAGGATTCAAAACCCCCCAGCCTTGGAGGGGAGTGTGTGACTGAGTCACCATGCCTCATCTCTAGGAGATTTTTGGGGTAATCTTTGAACACTGTGTCAAGTTTAAAGCCAATGTAACTTTAAATCCTGCCCCATTTGATGCCCCAGGGGTAATCTCACTCCCTAAGGCGAATCTTGACTCGCAGCTTTTCGGTGTGCCCAGACTGTCACTTCCCATCAGTGCCTCGGACATGCCAGATGACAATGCTGAAAACAAACATGGGTTCTTATATGTTCTATTCCAAATGCAAATCAATTTCTCTCCCATATTCCCATACACTTGAGCCATTTTAACTGGACTTCATATGGTGCTTTCACCCACGGTGCTCCAGCCACAAACTCTTCTAGTCAGCTGGTCTTTGCATCGAGGGTTCTTACTGAGAATGAGTACAGTGTGCAGACTTGTTTAACTACAGCTGGCCAAGTATAGGGGTCGGCTGATTTTGTGTCACATCTTATGTCTTTAACCCTGGGAATGTAGTTCAAAGCAGGAATGAAGGTGTGGATGTTTTGAGGTATGTGTGAAGGAGGGAGGCTAGCCTGAGATCTGTCATTAATTGTCAATGACATAAAGCATGTTTTTTTTCAAGATGTGTGAAGTATTTAAGTGGTCACAAGAGAGCAATTTGGTTTTAAGTTACATTTTTCATCTTTTCTATCTTTTGTTAGAGCTGAATAGATGGTTTTAGGCGTTTTATACCCTTAGTCTATAACTTCTGAAATTTTAATAACGTTCCCTTGATGACCTGGGTACCAAGGATCCGTTTATCCCAGAAGAAGCTGTTTTTCGAAGATTCAGTGTAAAATGACGAAACATCTTCAAACCAACTAATTCAGTACACAGTCATGGAGGCGGGAAAATACCTTTGGAAGCTACCCCAGGCATCATGGACCTGGACCTACCTTTGGAAGCTACCCCAGACATCATGGACCTGGACCTACCTCTGGAAGCCACCCCAGGCATCATGGACCTGGACCTACCTTTGGAAACTACCCCAGGCATCGTAAGAAATAGCTGACCACCGCACCAATGTGCCGCCTTAAATTGTTTGCATTTTTATGCACTCCCTACTTGTACATAGACAGTGTTTGCAGTGTCAGAGCATGTGTAAGATACCTTGAATATTCAAAGTGGTGTTGTCCACATCCACATTTTATCCGTGATAAATTCCTTGACCGAATTTTCAACTATTAATTAGTGCAATCCAGTTTGCAGTATAATTTTATTTCCACAGCTCACCATATGGAGTGACATCCCGCCCAGGGCATGCCCCACCCTAGAGCCCTCTGTTTCCCGGGACAGGCTCCAGATCACCCAGCTGTGATCTGATAACAGTTATTAATAATATATGGAAGGAATTCACCGGGTGCTATTGTTGTGTCTGTGAGGGAGGGGGAGCTATTGGCCCCAAAGAATCACTAATGGCTCATGAACCCATATTTCTTATAAAGATTAGAGGTACAACAGAAGCACCGGACTGTGTGATGCAGTAAAGCCTTATTGGGCACAGCTGTGGTTAATTTTATCTCTCCCCAGGGGCAGGTATTTGTATTATTTATAAATGTAGCTAATTTTAGTAACCAGTGCCAACCTTTATATATATTTCACTTTTTGATCTTTACAGCCATCCATCTATCTTTCAACTACTTATTTTTATCAGAGTCGCAGTGGTGCCAGCAACCTGTCTCAGGAGGGCTGGTGTACACCGTGGACAGGATACAAGTCCATCAAAGGACATACAGGCATTTCATATTAACCTTTATTCCTTGCACCTTTTACAATAAATAGGAAATACCAAAATGTCCTCCTGTAGCAGAGCGTAAGGTTAAGAAGTAAACTTATCAATGAACTAATACATGGCATGTACTTTTAATGTGGAAGTCTCACTTCCACATTAAATAAAATGATGCAAAAAATGCAGAAGAAATTTATTGTTTATGAATGTATAATCCCACACAAAATTAAGTTTTGAAAATTAACTCTTTGCCAGGGTTGCCTTCGTTGGAATGGGAAACATCCATAGGTGGAAGGAAGAGAGACTTTCTTTGGCAACGAGTCTTATAACCTGTTTAGGGATGCGGAATGGGTGTCAGGTCTGGGGGAGGGCAAAATGGTCAGGGGTGCCGGAAGAGAAACTTTATTTTGACTTCAGGTGAAAGAGGAGACTTGTGCTTCACCATTCCACAGCCTTTGCATCTTATATGAAGAGCCGATAATTCAATTTGGTGACCATACTTTCGCAATCAGAATAAAATCTCTCACCTTTTACAGCCAGATTTTCTGTGGGATTTTAAACTGGAACCAGTCAAAACAAAGGGAACTGGCAGTGAGTTTCCGTTAAAACAGAATCTGTATTGTCCTGACCTGGGATATTTATTCCCCTCTTTTATTAGGCCTTACATTTCCCACTGTTCCCGCTGAGTGGACGGGTCTCTTGCAAGTTGTGAATGTCCTCGGGCAATCTTGCATTTTCTTCCCAAACATTCAGTCATTTTTATGATTTCCTTGAGCTAGAGAGAGGAAAGCGAATTAAATTTTTTTATTTTCCAGCACAGTTCCTCATCGATGTACTCTGCTCATCCTTCTTCAGCCTAATTGCTGAATTTTTGCCCAGAATTTTATGGCATTTGGAGGAATATTGCATATTTCATATTCTCTGTTCATGGGCCCATCTTTTCCATGTGACCGATTAGCTCAGAGTGTTGCAGAGTTAATATCTCCCTTTCGGTTGCATAAAAAATTCATAGAAATCAGTTTCACAGGCATTGCACATTATGAGTGAACCCGTCTAAGTAATATATAACATGGCTTTAAGGAATAAACCAAAGACGAATGTAACTGATGGACAGATTTTGGCTGCACAGGCCATTATGCACAGGGGGCACATAATTCATTACAAAAAGTAATGAATGAGGAATAAAAAGAATAAAAATGTGATAGATGACACTACTAAGTGTTATGTGCATCAGCAACGCAGAATCATTTAGACCTAGAATTCCGTGTTAGATGCTTACCTGAGGGGCAGCAGAATTTTGTAAAAAAGATATTTATAGAATATAATTGTGTTGATCTCGGAAGCATGCTGGCTCAGTGGGCAACCCTGGTGACTCTGACGTCCAGCGTTGGGGGCCCCAATCCTTCCTCTGCTTTGTGCGTGTGGAGTTTGCATGCTTACCCTATGTCATGTGGCTCTCCCCCCGCAGTCCAAAGATATACCGGCAGGCTAATTGGTGTCTGTTTGGTGTCCCTATTGTGTGAGTGAGTTTGTAGCCCAGTCATGTGCTTTGTGCAGCCTGGGACAGGCTCCAGGTCCCCCATGACCCTGACTGTGATAAGTGCTTCAAAGACGGATGGATGGCATTATGCGGCTCTATTAATGATGGAATGCTACGCCAACCCACATTCTACCAATTTAATCCTTTTTTTCCTCTGCTTTTATGTATATTTCTTTAATAAACAGAACTCCTGTGAGGCTCTCCATAAATTTCCACTAAGCTGAAGGGTGTTTCTGTCTCCAAAGGTTTGGTTTGCTCGCTCTGGTAGTTACTCATAAGCCACCTCCATTCTTACAGTGAAATTACCTCCCAGCACTGACATAATGCCAGAACTGGCAGGGTGGTGAAATAGATCAAATACCAGCTTCTTGAAAGTGCTTCGGTTTTTGAGTGTTTCAGAGTGGTTTTGGTCCTGTACTTTTTGGGGCATAGAGCTGTCAAACATCTTTGTGTTATGGGGGGAGTTGAGGCACTCACCTCTATGCATTGTAAGGTGTGTAACTACACGGTGAAGCTACCATGACAATGACAGGTGCACATGGGGAGCATAAGCCTGCACATGAACTTTTACAGAAGCTACTCAGTATGGATGGACACATGGATGTTCATAGACTAACATGAAGACAACAACGATGTTATTTGATCTATATTCAAGTTTTTCCCCTCAGTGCTTCAGCAATTTCTGACCACAGTATAGCTAAAACTCTGTGGAGAAACCATACTGGTTAAAGCCATGGACTGGAAAGTTACTGGTTGAGACATTAAAGAGGATTACATAGACTGGACTAACAAAACATTTAACTATAAATTTACAATTTGTTTCTTGCTTTGAATTAGGGAGTCAGGTAAGCAATTAATAGCTTTCTGGTTCCCACACAACACTAATTACTATCTGTCAGACATAACATCTCACCAGTCCCAAGCAGCATCTAATCACATTCCATCAATAAAACAGTTTGCCACAAAAAGACCATCAAGGACTCCAGGTGCAGAAGTAAATGAAAATGTCAGTCTGTGACACGGTGCTGCTCTTTGTTCCCGAGAAAGGCAGCAAGCATCAGTCATCACTGCCAGTGTCTTGCCCAGAGTCCATGACAAAGAACGGCCGCCTTTTTCACCACGGTAGCTGGCGCTGTCTTTCCACCATTTGAGCCGGCGTGTTAAAGGGTGCCTTGTGAGCACGTCGAAGGAGGTTAGAGAACATGGTGCGGAGGTCCTGTTGAGCCTCTCACGGCACCAGCCAGCTTGTGGAGGCACGCTTGTTTATGGAGATGAATTATTCAACTCACGCTCGCAAGGAATTCAGAATCTGGGCCCAACTGCTATCATATCAGTCGGTGCCAATATGGAAATCTCATTTTGAGTTAGTTTTAGTTAACTTTATGATAAATCCTTTATTTTGCCATTTGCACAATTACAGGTACATTGGAATGCTTCTCTTCACCAACCCCATCTTGCTCTCCATAGGTTGGAGGTCACAGCACAAGGGCAACCAATGTGCAGAACCCTGGCAGCTGGGGGTTAAGGGCCTTGCTCAACGGTCCACGGACATGTGACTGTTTTGGCGAGACCGGGGCTCAAACTCAAACTAGTGATTTTCTGATTATGGGCACAAAGTCTTAGCCCACTGAGCCACTCAGTGCTTTATGGGTGATTGTAGTTAAAAGAGAATGCACTTTGAAATCTGGTGATATCTTTATTAGAGTCATTTTGATACTTGATACTTTAAGACTTTAAAAAGTGCTGAGGGCCAGAGTGGCTCGGTGGGTAACTGCAGCCTCACTCCTCCAGGATTCTGAGCTTGACTGCTGCCCAGGTTGTCTGCCTGCTTTCCTTGTGTCCACCTACATCTTCCAGGTTCCCACAATCTGAACGAATTAGGCTTCTTTAAAATGGTGTCAACATAATATTCATTGGTACAATAGGTGGATCCCGGCCCCTTATGATGTCATCACCTTCTAAGCTCCGCATATTACACCAATGAATATTTTTTGGTATCTCTGAACCATCTATAGTGTCTGCCCATACAAGCCCTGGTTGAGATTTTTCAAAAATTGTCCAGAGGTCTGGCTTTTGTACCCCCTGAGGGACCACTAAAGTATCTCATCTGGGTGAAACATCAGACAAATCACAGTAATATCATATAATATTATGTACTTAATAATACAATGAAATAATAACAGTGCATCACAGACTGAAATGCGATCAATGTTTCTCACACAGCCTCAGCAAGGCGAGTCCCTGCCATCCGATGGCCAGTGAAGCATCAGCGAACAGCTGAACGTGTCGATCGATTGTGGTGCAGCTTTGGTCATGAGACGGAGACAGATAGGGGATGGTGCGATGTGCTTTCATACCCACACAGCTGTGACCGCTTCTGCCCACTGCCTCTTTTTCTCTCTGCATGTGTTTATTCCTTTTTTATGTAGAATTTTCCAGCTGAAGGCAGAGGACTCAGAGTCAGAAATGATTGCTCTTACACAGCTGTGCCATTATTGGGTTTTAGAAAGTGGTGATCATGTAGAAAACTCTCTGTATTGTCCCTTTTGCAACCCTCCTCCCTGACCATGATTTTTTTTTAGCTTATTACACTTAACAATATTTGGTAATGCTTTACATCAAGTGCACCTTCATAATGCATTCATTATGCATTCATAGAACATTCATAAGCAGCATGCAAGTACACCTTAACATCCAAAAATCTCTTAACAACTTTAATATACATTAATAACAAATGTTACATGATTATACAATTATAATGTTTGTTATTATTATATACTGTTTGTTATTAATGTATATTACAGCTGTTAAGGAATGTTAGGATGTTATGGTATATACATACATGATGTTTATGAATGTTTTATGAATACTTAATGAATACATTATGAAGGTGCACTGAACATTTTATGAATGCAATATAAAAGCATTATGAAGATGCAGTTAATGTAAAGTGTCACCAAATATTTATTTTTCCTTCTTGGAAGTAGCTGATTATCATGAACGAATGGAAAGACACATAGTCGATTTTCCTGTTGTAGATCCTGTTTCAGTTTATGCCAGTGAAGCTGACTGCTCTGTTTCAGTGCGATCTTGAAGGATTCAAGGTCACACGTAGTTTGGTCCTATTCCCTGACACCTTAGAGATGCACGATACATGTGCTTATGGTAACATATGACATTTTGGGGAAGGTCTCGCACTGCCCTAGGTTAGGTACGTAGATCCAGAACAGTGTGCGGTGAATATATTTAGAAGTGCTTGAAGCAAATAGCAAACTGTACATATAAAATAATGTATAACACATATTTTAAAATACAGGTAAAATAACACAGTTTTATATGTGTCAGCTACTGAATGCAACTTTAACACATCATTCATCAGTAGAACTAATTGTTAAAATTGTATATTATCAGCATAAATCCATTTTAATTATGGTCTTGCATTACTAAACGAATCCACCATGTAAATTAATAAACTGATCTCCATTTGCTGAGTGAATGATCCTTTTTTGCACTTTGCACTTCTTTGCATTTTTTTAAAGAAAACGGTTCCTTCAGGAATAAATTCCATTTCCTCCTGCTTGATTTTCCCATGTAGTCCTGCAGTTGAATGTACTGCTACATACTGTATTTCAAGCACACACAGGAAGTTCACAACGACTGTATGTAGGCAGGCCTGCAAGGTGAACCCAACTTGTTAGCATATACTTTTAACATGTGGACCCCATAGCAATAACTCGACCACGTGATTAAATACATTTAGTCTCTGTTTTTGACACCCTTGGGTTCCCCATTATTTGATTCACCATGTTGTCACAGAAAACACTCCGCTGTTTATCGCCGAGCAAGATGAAACACAAGGCTGGTTTTGTCTGCCACTGCATGTTTGTTTTTCTGATCTGCTCTGAAGCAGCAGGGTTCCGGCTGATCTGTTTCGTTTCTCTTCTCTCTGCAGAGGTCATTTGGTAGGCAACTGGCCCGTTTGATGGCTCTGAGCTCTGATGGAGTCTTTGCCTCACTGATTTCTAATGAACAGCAGAACCCCCTCACCCACCCCCCACCCCCACCCTCTCCAATCTGGCTTTGGGGAGTCTTCTACTATAGAATTCCCGCCAGATTCCATACTGTTTCATTGCTTAGCGTGTTATAGAACATGTGTGCAGGCAGGACTACATGATGCATGTACGTCACCCTCACAGACAATAAATAAGATGAAGGTCCATTAATCCATGTGGATTAGCATGGGGAAAATCCAGCAAGTAATGACTGCTGTTGTTGTGCCCTATGTATAATTGTGAACTTAGAGCTGACTGATTCATGACTCATGTTTTTCAGGATGAATGAACAAGGCCGTCCAGTTCAAATGAAAACAAATGCTGTGATTTGCTTGTTTGTGTGTGACGGGGAAGCCAGTAATTGCATGCAAGTAATTCACAAGTGAATTCCTATATATCGGCGACACTTCTGTAATAAACAGTCATGAAAAGTACATATGACTGTAGGATTTCTCCTGACATTTCCTGGTCCATCTTGTTTATAAATGCATCCTTTCATCTTTTAATTGGGTCCCTTTGTTATGAAGCTTAAGACAAAGTGAGCTTTTGTAAAGGTTATAAAAAGAATTTTCATCTGAAAGCGTGAAATTTATATTTTATCAGCTAACATGTCTCCCTTTGAACCTGCTGCCTGCTGGTCATGAGTTTTAATCCCTGCTTACTGTCAGTCTGTCCCGCTCTGCAACCCTTACTAGTTCAGACATGTTAATAAAGCACAATTCTGCATTCAAAGGAAACTTCCTTCTGAAACCTTACAAGAAGAGCATTATTCTGTCAGGGTGAATTAGCCGTTACTGCTTCTGGGTTTTGCCCACAAACCTCTGGGGGGCTGGATTGATGTGTTTTTCTGCTCAGAAAGAAACGGAATTGCGGTTTTCCCCTGATTACGTATGCCAAGACGTCGCAGTCAACAGCACGCAAATACAAACGTATCTGCCTGTCCTCTCTGTACGGCTTTTCTGCTTTCCTGAGACGCACCTCTGATTTCAGCATGACTGGGCTTCACTCCTGGAGTTTTTCCACAATCTGCCGCCTCCCCCGTCTCCAGCAGAAATCCAAACACCGGGTGTCAGAAGGATTTTATCCTGCCGACTCTACCTGAAAAGCCTTCGCCCCGGGGCAGAAAGAAACACTTTCTTCTGCTTCACCCTTGGATCCCTCGTCATGCAGGGAGACCAAATGCGTTCTGTGGTTTACTGATCCATCTGTGTGGAACCAGCTGGACTCACAGTCCTGAGCCGAGGTACGAGACGCTTATCGGAGCACAGTAATGTACCTCGCTATCCACATTGTCTGCAGAGGGCTGCTGGGTTGAGACGTGTGAACTCCTGACATTCGAATCCCGTCCTCCATGATGTCTGATACTCAGTCAGTTGTGTGTTTCGTAACATGCATCCTTGAAGTTTCATTAATATACTGATGAGATTTCAAAATGAAAAATAAATAATATATTCCGATTAATTTGCCAAGAAATGCATTTTACGTCATCATGTAACCTAGCTTGGATCAAGCGAAATATAATGATTCTGCCATTTTTGTGGAGCTCATTACTTAAAATGCCAGACTGCTTTGTGATAGACTGATTTGTAGGCTTGCAGTTATCCTGTGAATCAAATATTAACATAATTACTAAGCTCTGTTTCACATTGTGCTGTCAGAGAGCAGAGAGCACTGTCTGAGAGCAGTATCACACCATATGTATAAAGTTCTTGAGAAGAAATGGACAAAAACAATCAGCATTTTGCACTGGCGCGGGCTCTAACCAACAGATAAGGTGGGTGAGCAACAATTAGCAGGCCGAAATAACACCGGGCTGTCAGGTGTTACGTGGGGTGTTTCACGTTATCATTCCCATCGCATTGTTTCCATGACACCTCATGAAAAGCGCAGGCGTTTGAAAAAGAGCGTGCAATTTATTTTCAATATATTCAGGATAGGCTGCGCGGCAAAGAGAGGAGAGTCACCACAATAACTGCAAGAATTATATTGAAATTTCAGACACACTGCTCAGCTGGGGTAGATATGGGAAGGTGGTTTAAGTCGGTTTATTTATGTAGTTTAACAGCTTTCAAATGTGAGTATTTAGATGAGAAAATTAATGATGCATAAGGCAAAAAAGGCATTCCGAGAGAAATGGATTTAAACCTTATGTCAACCTTATGCCACCCTTATGTCACCCTTATGTCACCCTGATGTAATTGTTGCTGGAATAGATGCTTCAGTTTCCTGGTCAGGGTGTTGGAATGGAGGCTTCAGCTTAGTCTTAGCTTAGGGGGGGTGGCTGTTCTCGTTCAGGCTTTACCAGGCCAACCCCACCCACCATGAGGTTGTTGTGATGGGGGCTTAAGCTCAGGCTGTATTGGGACATCTCTGCCCATGGCATCACCCTGTATTCCTGGAGGGTGCTGTTGCAACACTTTGTGCTCACTGCCTGCTCTCTCAGCCAGGGGGCAGCGGCGACAGCACACTTTCCCAGATCGACAGCCAGTAATTAGCTGGATCGTTTGCGTTGCCTGGAGCCGCCTCTCAGGTGTCAGAGGGCTTGTCGCAAGCGTTGTCCTGCGTCTTCCGTCTAATTATGAGCCTGGGAAAATTAGAGCGCCCGGGAAACTTTCGCAAAGTTACCACCGGCGTGCAGAACACCGAGGCACAGATGGGTCCTGACCGCCACCGACGTCAGCCTCGCCTCACCTCGGAGGCGAGTGGGTGACGTCCACGGCGCCTCGTAAACACCGCCCCCCTCCCTGTAAGCCGTGATGGCTGTGACGCCGCCTGAAGATGCTTGAATCAGTGTGAAGCTGCTTCTTCGCTAAGTGAAAGTTTTAAAAATAAAGCTGCGGAAATGTGCCGGAAAAACCTGCGCTTATGCTAACGGCGACGAATCAGGCGTGACTTTTACTGGCCCGTCTTCTGTGATTCACACACCTTCTTTCAACCCAGAAACACCTGAAACACATGTGGGTCCCACGTAGTTCATATGCCAGGAAGGTCTTCAGGTAGTCAGTGTTGCTGTCGGAATTTCAAGACAGTAAACAGAGGAATGAGCTGTAAGGTTTAGGGTCATGCCTGGGGCAATATCTCGACTTCCTCTCCCAGAAGCTCCTTGGAGGAATATTCACAATATCTGGAAGAGATTTTGAAACTATCCCGCCCCCTCGTTTCTTAGGCCATTACTAATAACTAACTCTAAGGGCAGCGGGGATAAATATGTTACTGCTTAATTTGTCTGTAAGTGGCATAAAATGACATCAAATTTACACCAAAACATTATACAGTGCAGTGTTACTTGTCCCCAAGCTTCAACACCGAGTTGGGGACTGTTTTTATCTGCAGAAGTTTTGCACAACAGGCAAAACTGTTGGTATGTTCACAATATTTTCCTCTCTTAAAACTGCATTGCCTGGGTTTGTGCCCCATAGCTTTCAGGACAGGCTCCGGACCCCCATGACCCAGTACTGGACAAGCAGGTATAGAAAATAGATGGATGTGTGGATGAATGGATGGATGCATGGATGGATAGAAGGAAAACAGCATTGCCTTGTATACTATGGCTTCCAAAACCATTTGTATCTATACAAGCAGTGCATCTCTGATTCGGCAGAATCCCACCAAATGAACCAAAGGCCGCAGCTAATTAAAGTGCATTGTTGTAAAGGTCATTTAATCTGAACTGCTATTACTCGTCTGCTGGCTTCTCCCCCCTCTGCAGGACGTCTTGTTCAGCAGAAGAAGACTAGTCGTCGCCTGTCAAAAAAAATGGGCTTAATTGGCTAAAATGATCTGAAGGTCTTGTTGTTTGACATTATGGGGATACTGTGCAAACAGAGTCAACTTAGATATCAATCAACCAACATGGTGTTATTACCATAGCAAGGAATCCTTATTAAGGTGAAATGTATATTTATCGTGTGCCCTGTGGCACCTGGGATATTCTTCTGGCTTGTCATGACCCTGGAATGAATAAATGGTGGCATTTTTGAATATTATTATTTTAAAAGTATTTTTTTCAGATTCCATACCACCTACAAATGATGATTAAAGGGCACACTTCATCTTTAATCAAAATAATTATCCTTATCTGTCCATTGTTGCAAGTACCCAACAAAAAAAGAGTCTTCAGCCCTTCATTACAAAGGATGTCGGCCTTTATCTCTTCCTCACATATAACAAACTGCACTGAGCATTGTTATGCACTTTTGAGGTCTTTAGATAAGCTCTGAAGTCTTCTGCTCAGCACTTCATCAAAAGTTGTCTCCCTGTCTGCAGGGTTTGCTGCTAAGTCTCTTTTCTGTTTTCCCCTAAGTAAATTGTTCCCAATCCAGTCCTCAGGGGCCCAGAGACCATGTTTTTGCTCCCAGTAGGGACCTGGGAGGGAGCAAAAATGGGGACTGTCTGGTAGGGAGGATGGAGGGAACAAAAACATGGACCGACTGTGGGTCCCCGAGGACTGGATTGTCAAGCACTATGCTATGTAAATGGTGATTCTTCCATATGACACCCACACTTCCCCCGTACTCCTGCAGATGCTGTGCCCAATGTCACCTGGCCCTCCTTGTCAATCTCGCCTCACTCAGACAAGGTTTCACCATTTATCCTGATTGGGGTCAGGGTAAAAGGCGGGGATACACACATAGGAAATAGACTTCTCTTAGAGCATTCACATCTGTGGCAAACAAGCATCTACGAGAATAAACTCAAACGTTGAGCATAATGTGATTGGAGTGGGGTGGGGGGGGGGGGGGGGGGGG
>JAODJU010000014.1:7799884-7825461 GCA_026776725.1 Gnathonemus echidnorhynchus
TGTCATAGTTAGCATTAGCATTTTTCCCATTGAAATGAATGAGCGGTCCCCATAAGGATATGTTTACCCTACACGTGTACGCGTGTGTGTGTGTGGGTTTGCATAGATCACCAAGTGTGGTAAAACTGAAACTTCGTTACTTTTGGCAAAAAGTCTTTTATGCCAAAAGTCTTGTATTTTGTTTGTTTACTTACCATTTAGAAATGTGTGTGTGTGTGTGTGTGTGTGTGAGAGAGAGAGAGAGAGAGAGAGAGCCCACCACACTGGCTGTACCCTCAAAATGACGCATCACGTTCAATGGTGCATCTTTCTTTGGGTGTATTAAACAAGCAGCATCTGTCCGCTCGCCCCCCAGCCCCCCAGTCCCCCAGCACCCCAGCACACTTCCGTATGTATCCCAAAATGCCCTCTGCTGTTTCCTGCCTGGCTGCCCGTTTGTGCGTCTCTCTCAGGGCCTGCCGCGATGACGCAAGTTCCAGATCCCATAGAGCAGGCGACATCTGTGCTCGCCACCAAAGGACACTCAGGTACAAACGGGCTTTTCACATAAATTCTGCTCATTAGTCAAGGTCTGCCGACGTTCAGGGATCTGCCCATCTTGGGTCCCCTGCTAAAGCGTACCGTGTTCAACACGGCAATTACTTGCTGAGTGACTGTTTTTGATGTTGAAATGTATGTCATTGATATATATATATCTGCTTGGTGATTTATTTATATGCTGTAATGGATAGCAAATCTGGGTGATTCTGCCGAGAGAGAATGTCCAGGGTGTTCCACGTACAGTTAAGTGAACAGTTTGCTTGTTTGTGCAAAGGCCAAAATCCCAACTTCTAATCTACAGTGAGATGGCATCAATGGGGTTCCTGTCAGTCAAGAGTGGGGAACCTGATCCATGGAGGGCCGGTGTGGGTTTTTGGGATGGCCTCTCAATCAGCTAATAACAGAGGGTTCCCAGGACTGGAGATGAGAACCACTGTTTTATTATTGGCTGATTGTGAGGTCATCCCAAAAACACACACCCACACCGGCCCTCCATGGAACAGGTTCCCCACCCCTGCTGTATGTCATATGTCCTCTGGCACGTGGTGGCGTGCTTATCTGAGTGCAGGGGTGGTCGTGGTAGGTGGTCGTGGTAGGCAGGTGGCCACCTCTGTTGTCACGCCACATCAAAATAATAAAAAACGACATTTGCATTATTTTCTAAGCGGAACTATAGAAGGGACCAGGTGTGGCACCGGCGCCCCCTTAAAAATAGCTGGTCCCTGATTGCCACCCCAATCAGAATTTTCTGCAGGTGTTACTGTCTGAGCTCAATTGTATTGACCAGCCTGTGCTCAGCTTCTCTACACTATGCTGTCACGCCCTGGGTGGTCTCAGCAGACTGACTGGAATTCTGTTAAACGGACAATCCAAATAATCGGAACAGAGTGGGGTAAAAACTGCCCGCATTGACCAGCTGAGGAGCTTTGCATCTTTTGACTGGCCTCCTATGTGTTATTTAGTTCACCCATGAAACAAAAGGAACGTCCCCGTTTTCTTTTTCCAGCCTATCCACCAGTACAAACAGAGGGCTAATTTCCCAGTTAGTTTCACTTTAATTGGCTAATCGATCTGCCTCAATTGTCTACGCCTCTGATTCGAGCACGTCGCCTTATTTCATTTCCTCATACTGCTGTCACTGATTAAAAACAAACTGCACTGATTGTGGGAATCGGGGGCCGTAAGCTGAAGATGCTATGCACAGATCCCTTCCTTGTGGGAAGAAGTCCATAATTTCACCCCAGGCTCTGAAATTGCTTGTCAGCTTCCATAAATTTGTTCTGCGAAAGATCCAGCTCTAGTAACCTGGCCATGAACAAACCTCTCACCTTGAATTATGCTTATTGTCCTCCATTACAGCTTGTTTATACTCTAGAAAAGTTGCCAGATCAAACCTGAATGGAATTATTATGGAGTGCAGACCAGGCCGGGCTAAGTCTGTATAATTCATCAGACTCTCTATAGCAGTGTTTTCCAACCCAGTCCTTGGGGACCCACATGCAGTCCACATTTTTGCTACCAGGAGTTGGAAGAGTGTAAAAACTTGGACTGTCTGGGTGTCCCCATGCAGCAGATTGGGAAACACTGCTCTAGATGTCTCCTAGGCAGTAGAAAAGACCTGTTTTACTGCTTCTTTTTTGCATGAATTTTTTGGTTTCTCCTTCATTCATTAAGTTCACAAAATAGCTAAACAAAGAGGTTGAAGATTTTTGGCCGTGAGAATGCCTGAAGCCTGTTACCAGCAGGGTTTATTCGCCTAATAAAGCAGCCATAAATGAATTGGTAGCCTGGCCACCGTCTTTCATGGCCAATCAGAGATGCAGAGAAGCGGCAGGCTTGTCGTCGCTGACCTGATTGTTTTACATGGGCTCATTAAGCCCATCGTAGTGGCTGGTCACAGAGTCCCTCGTGGCAGGTGGCCGCCACACGCTCAGAGCACGATGTCGATTCATCTCGGATGCCACCGACGCGTTCGGAGACATAAATGGAATTTGCTGTGCTTCTGCCATCCGTACTTCGAGTCTGCAGTTGACGTAATACTTACTATCTAAGCTCTGATGAAAAAGGAAAGAGCTGTCAATAAGCAATGAACCAACTCTTAATGGCACGGAGAACAGTTTTTACATTTCCGTGGTGACCATCACAGAGTGAGCCGCAGAATTCAAATCTGCCTGCCATTTATTTATTGTTATAGCCAATAAAGAGCTTCCAGTTAGTCTGTGCTGAGTTTAGTCTGCCCAGTGAAATGGTGAGAGCTTTCCAGAAGCTCCGCAAAGTCACCACTGTAGCTACACTTGTGAGGGGTCCATCCTCCATCAACGCAACCCTCTATTTGCTGTAGCCGCTTATCCAGCTATTCTAGGAGACAAAGGGTGTCATGGAGGAGACGCCCAGCAGGAAGCAGCACATGCTTTCCCACACGCAAGCTTTTCGTGAGCCATACGGGGCATTTTCATGCCATCGCTGCACCTGAATTGTTTGTCTTCAGATTACGAAAGAAAACTCTACGAACTCAGATCTGGGGTCAACTTGACCCCGGCCAAACATTCTGTCATAGAGGAGACATTGAATTTAATGCATGTAGCTTTTTTTGTCCAGACCACCCAGCTCAATTTCTCCTTCTTTTGAAAAAAAATATCCCTGGAGTGTATTGATTCTACATTATTAATTTCCTACATTGTCCATCCATCCATATTCTAACCTCTACTCCTGGTCTGGCAGGGGGGGTGGCGGAGCCTGTCCCAGGCAGCATGGGGCACAAGGCAGCAGTACAGCCTGAGCAGGGTGGTAGTTATTATACATTATGTTGTACATTATTAAAATCAGTATTATTACTTCATGTTTTTACTGGACTATGGTAAATGCACATTACTCTGAAGGGCCAGCTGCCAAAGCTTCTGCATCCTGATTGGGGGGGGGGGCAACTGCAATTTAAAGACCACCGCCATGTGGATCTGTGTCCTGGGTATTCCAGGTGGGTGCATGGATCCTTAGTACCCCCAGGAAGGGGGGGTGGCGCAATGTGTGTGGGAGGGGGTGGGCCGGTGCAAGACTGGTGTGGCTTAGCAACAGGACATCCCAGCGAGAGAGCGAGAGAGAGATAGACAGATTTAAGGAAGAGAGAAGCTGGGGATGAAATGGGGGAGTGCAGAATTCCCAGTGGTGCACAAATTCAGCAAAGGGCTATGCTGGTTCTCTGCTCTGGACCTGCAACAAACTGCATTTTTAAAAAATATCGTATTTTTTCTATTCTGCGGAATATCAATGCTTTCCAAATCCAAAACGACATCAGTTGTTTCAGCTATTGACTGTTCTGTTGCATTTACGACAGCATCTGCCTTGGTGGAGAGATCTATTCCTACTGATTATTTTCCCAGGCCAGCCCTATGAGTTAAGCATTTGCTTCATTGTAAAGGGCTACATCAATATTTCTGTTTTATCTCCGTCTTGCATGTTTCAGCTAAGAAGCAGGAATTTCCTGCGCATTGGCTTCTGTTCTTCTGAAGCTTCAGTTTAGTCATTCTGAGCCAGCAAGAGCTGTTTGTGCTAATTTGATTGACATTTGATAGATGTCCTTAAAATAATCTATAATCTCTCGATATTTTCAGATATATTCACAGATGTTCAGTACCTCTGTCATACAGTATCAGTTCTTATATCTGTAATAACCTGGTATGAAACATCACATTAAAATATTGATATTACTGCATCAAAACACATAGCCTACAGATTATAAAATACTTATGACATTTATAATATTAGTGACAGTCTTCATAGCTAAAAAACACCGTAACATTAATACCTGCTTGATTACTTCAGGTGCAATGCAGATTGCAATGCATCGATATTTGTTCTTCGTAGCCTTGTAGGTGTTGCATTAAACATGATGTTCATTGATGTATTTTACACAGACCACCAACGTCTTATTAAAACCATATTAATCGCCATCAAAATCCATGAGACAATATTTGAGGATTTGATAAGCACAGCTTTATATCTGGTCATGAGAATGACATACCTATTTTATATATCTATTTTACTTTAGATTAAATTGTAAATGGTCTAGCTGAATTTTTTATGTTGCTTAGCTTAAAGGGAAAATAATAATGAGATATTTTGCAGTGGGTGAGTCCAGCTCTATGATGTATCAAAGGGAATATTTAGGACAAGGAAAAGCAGCACTGAAGGGGACTAGGCCAATGCGAAGAGAGTCTCTAAGCATCCTGCAGCTTTGCGAAGAGGAGCTGGACAGAGTGACCAAAAGCTTGGCTGTAGGGGTCCCTGGGAGATCCTGGGTGTGGTCAGTCCAGTACAGAAGTGTCCAGGTGCAAATACTGGTTAAGTTATGTTAGGATGAAACATCCGATGGGAGTTTGAAGAAAAAGTTCAGGAGGGCTGGAAATGTAAAACAAAGACAGACCTGCAGCTACAAAGAAAAGAAAAGAAAAGAAAAGAAAAGAAAAGAAAAAGAAAAGTGTGGAGCTGGAGCGGAGCAGCTTGGTGCCCTCATTACGGCTCACCAGCCACCAGTACAGCTGCTCCCAGGCCGTGACATTTGCGCTAATAGACTTTGAGGTGGGTGCAGTCCGGTGCAAACGTCACACTCGGGGGGGGGTCTGCGGCTCGCTGCTTGTTACCCTCACCCCCAGCTCCTGTCAGCGGGAGGCCCTGCTGACTCGACGTGACACAGACCCAATGCTGGCCCGTGGCAGGGAGCCCCTTCCCGGCTCTGTCAAAAGTCCCTGCCAGCTCTGCCAAGCTGAGAGGTGTGGAGGGCTCGTCTCTCAGAAATCGCTGACGCCGGGACTGTCCTGCTCGCCAGCCAGGCCGTCTAAGTGCTGAGCGCTCTGTCACCCTCAGAGCCCCTTTGAACCTTTATTGTTCCCCTGCACTGCAATTTGAGTCGGACATGGTGAGTCAAATAAAGGCCTCTTCGCCAAATTGGGAAGCTTATCACGTAACACACTGTTAATCCCTGAGGGAAGATTAGAAAGGTAAAATAATATAAACGTAAATTTCTCCACATATTACTATTAAAACAAAAAGAATCCATAATTTGAGCCACTTTCCATAGTAACTTTGGGGGGTGTCCAAGAAGGTTCCGATTCCTATCATCCATATTTTATGTGATGGTTAAAAATTCCTTCAAATAATAACTGCAGTGTCTTAGCTAGTGGAAACAAGAAGCTCATTGCACTGTGTGGAAGCTCAGGAGACAGCGGGAATGGCAGTTTAACAGCAGCAGAACATAACTGCCCCTGGAGAGAGATCGTAAGTCAGACAGGATATCTCAGGCAGGCAGGCGGTGAGCCACTGAGGTAGCGGTTTATATGGTAGGATGTGCATACTTCCTGATAAAGGTCTACAGCAGGAGTCACCAAATGGCGGACCGCATCTGGGCCAAAACAGAATTGAATCCACACCACGCGATGCCGCCTCCCCCCCTCCCCCACCCCCAGTGGGTAAATTTAAAATAAAAAAATGCCTGACTCAGTGGACCTTGACTTTGTGTAGCTAATGGAATTTGGCCCAGGGGGGAAATGGTTGGGGACCCCTGGTCCACAGATACCCTTTGTTCGCTTCCACACTAGATTTTATAGTCTTTACTCATTTACACAGTTTTTTTTTGTCATGTAGATTTTTGATTTTTTTTTTTTTTTTTTTTACCGACGCAAATTGGGATAAATTCTTCACACTACATAGGAGTTTCCTGTAGGAGGTCATCTACCTTGAAGATAGAAAGCTGTGACTTTAACTACTATGCCTTCAGCTGCCCTATAGGAGCGCCCCCTAATGGTGAAACTAGGCATCACGCAGCATGTGTCCTTATACACCAGATTATTACTACCCGTTCCATAATGAAGATCTGAATGGTGATTTACCGCTATAGCGCAGTGCGGGATTCTTGGTTTCTCGTTCGGTCATGGCTGGATGGTGGGTTAACAGGTGTGCCTGCAGGAGCAGGCAGGGGGCGCTGAAGGCCCATACACTGGGGGCTGGGGGTGTGCAAGAAGGATGGAGCGAATGAGAACTGAACTTGCCACAGAACCAGGAGAGTACAAGTATATGTGATTTACAATGTTCTGTAGAACATGAATAGGATCCAAATCTCCTTAATCTCTAAATATCCTGTACAGAACGTCCATGATCTTCATTTCTGTCCATACATTAATACAATAATTAGCGTTAATCTTACATTTGTGGGCTCCTTCTGTGCTGACTAAACCTCAAACAGTCCAGAGCTTGGGCTCATTAATTAGAGCAGAGCAGGTTGATTGCAGGTTTACTTTCAGCAGCTTGTGTCTGTACTGGTTTAGCCTCTGATGCATTAATGCTGCCTAATATCTGCTATGACAAATACATCTATCTGGCTCTGAATTTCTGTGCCTTCTGTCTATATAAGTATTTTTGCCCCCTTCTGTATTTGCACATACATTTTGCATGAAATAAAATTGCTTCTAAAACAGTGCTGTATGATTCATGAAGTTTTTCTTCCACTGTGTGATTAAGGGGAGATGAAGTCAAACTGCACTTTAACTTCATTTACATCGCGTTTAATTCTCCATTTTCTCTCTGCTAAGATATCTTCATAAACGTACAGTGCAGGAAAAACTGTTTTTTTATCTTAGAAAAGCCAAAAAGAAAAAAAAAATTATGCAGTTGGTTTACTGCCAAGTTGCAGTGAAATCTCCATAGTAACCAAAAAAAAAACAGCCTGGGTGTCTCTAAGGTTCAGTGAAAGCAGCTAATATTTTAATACTGGTGAGAAGAGGCTCAACTTTATATTTCAGTATTTTCACGATTGTTGTGCTTCTCCGGGGTCTGTGTCCTTGTCTTTGCCAAGTGCTTGTGTTTCATACGTCTTGGACCCGGTTCCGTTTAGAGTCAGCTGACTCACTTTAGAGGATGCTGTCTGTCATGGTGGGTGGATCATCATCCAGTGTTCATAAAATTTCCTGGAGCCGTGGTGATTATCAGCAATCTAAACGGCGGGCAATGGATATGGTTTCGTTAAATCCCAGTACATTAACTGTATTTTAGTGAATGTTAGAATGACTCCAACTCTTAAATTCTAAAATAAGAAAAAAAATATTGTTAGGGAGACCAATCAACCAAAACATAAAAAGATATATATTATTTAAAATAGATTGATCTTAATCATACTTAATCAATATTAGAATGTAATATTTTTATTATATTCACATTACATATTAATAATGTGATGATAATATTTTTAAGAAATAAGAATTTGATTAAACTATTTTTAAAATTGTGATTACCTGGAAAAATCCACATTACATAAGAGGAGTTTGAAAGGCGACCCTTAGATATGATCATCGATCACTTTGCCTCTGCATCAACATGCCAAACGCCATCCAGGAATCTGGCCACATTAAGTGACCTTCACGTTACTCTTTGCAGGCTTACGCCAGATGGATGTGAGATCTCGCTCCATCCATTTGTCTTCACTGCACGTCTGACAATCAAGAGTAATTAAAAGCACATTTCTCCTTTTGAGTCTTGCAGATGTGCAATGACACACGACAGAGCAAAGCATCCTGGGAATCCATACTCAGCCTCCTCCAGGATTCTCTCCTCGCACCTGAGCTCCACTTGTTTCAAGAACGGTGTGTGTGTGTGGGGGGGGGGGGGTTGGGGGCAATATTATAATTTGACAGCAGGACTCTCCGAACCTCATCCACACGTGCTGGATCCCACAGGTAGCCTTGACAACATAATGGACTTGGCGACTTCATTTTGTTTGGGGACTAAATGGTGGCAGTGTGTCCCTGACAGGGAGCGAGATTTGCAGTGCGTCTCTGATGGGGAGCGAGATTTGCAGTGCATCTCTAACGGGGAGCGAGATTTGCAGTGTGTCTCTGACAAGGCAATTATAAGTACCGAAAATGTCAAGTGTGTCAAGTGGGACTTCATGTTGTATTAACCCCCCCCCCCCACCCCCATTACCAATTTGAAATAGGAATGGTGGTGGAATTACACTTCAAAAACAGTAAAGAAATTAATTTGGCATGATAATCGATGGTAACAAACTGTCCATTGTGATGCCTTAAAATGTTCCAAAGCTCCCCATTTGCAATGCTTCCATTTCCATTAAGATTAACCTTATTTCACAGGTCAAGATCATTTATAGGCCTCAGATATTGTTAGGACAAAAAGAACTGTGACAAGCAAATATACTGTACTTTGGTGTGCTATCTCACTGGGATCCTAATTTCCGTGAAATATCTATCCTAAGGCAGTTCTTGTGCTTTCACTTAAACCTACAGTGCAATAAATTAGCTCCTTCAGTTCTATACGGCTCTTGGTTTACTTGGCGGATTCTGGACATTCTGGAGAGAAATGATGAAAGTCTGACAGCTCAATGAGGTTACATTACTTTAAACCAAAGGGCTACTTTAGCTTTTGGTGATTTTCAAGGCCTCTTATGAGCTGCGGCTGATGACTGAACCATCAAGGGATCTGAGTTCCTTTTGGCTTCTAGCTGAAAGGAGGAGGCTGCTGTGCATTTATGGGAAGTTCTGGTGCACAACAGGAGCCTTTGATCATGTGCTATTGAATGGCTCACTGAAAAGGACTAGGAGATTATTGACATACAGTATATAGACAAGAGTATTGGGACAGATAATTGAATTCTGGTGTTCCACTTAGCCCTATGGCCACAGGTGTATGAAATCAAGCACCTAGCCATGCAATCAGGTGTACAATATTTGTGAAAGAATGGGTCATTCTCAAGAGCTTGGTGAATTCAAGCATGGTGCTGTTGTAGGATGCCACCTTTGCAATAAGTTAATTCATGAAATCTCTTCCCTGCTAGATATTCTATGATCAACTGTAAGTGATATTATTGCAAAGTGGAAGTGTTTTTGAGCAACAGAAGCTCAGCCATGATGTGGCAGTCCATGTAAAGTAACAGAGCAGGGTTGCTGAGTGCTGAGGTGCATAGTGCATAAAAGTCACCAACTCTCTGTTGACTACAGAGTTCCAGGCTTCCTCTGGCATTAACTCCAACAACAATAAATGTGCGCCAAGAGCTTCATGGAATGGGCTTCCATGGCCGGGCAGCTGCATGCAAGCCTCACATCACCAAGCACAATGCCAAGTCTTGGATGAGTAGGGTAAAGTACGCCACCTCTGGACACTGGAGCAGTGGAAATGCGTTCTGTGGAGTGACAGATCATGCTTCTCTGTCTGGCAGTCTGATGGATGAGTGTGGGTTCGGCAGATGCTAGGAGAACGTTACCTGCCTGACTGCTAACTGTAAAGTTAGGTGGAGGATGGATAATGGTATGGGGTTGTTTATCAGGGGTTGAGCTAGACCTCTTAGTTCCAGTGAAGGGAACTCTTAATGCTTCAACATGCCAAGACATTTTGGACAATTCTATGCCTCAAACTTTGTGGGAACAGTTTGTAGAAGGCCCTTTTCCGTTCCAGCATGACTGTGCCAAAGTGCACAAAGCAAGGTCCATAAAGACATGGTTGGGTGAGTTTGTTGTGGAAGAACTTGGATGAGTGAGCAAACTTCTGGAAAGCCTTCTCAAAAGAGTGGCGGCTGTTATAGTTGCAAAGGGGGGACCATCTCCATATTGATGCCTATGTATTTAGAATGGGATGTCATAAAAGTTCCTGTAGGTCCGTGGAGACTGCTCTAGGACTGCAAGGGAAGCTTTGCCTCTTCTAAAATGTCATGAAAAAATTGTCAAATATGTATTTTCATTGCTATTACAAAGAACGTGGTAGAACACGTTCACCTTCATGGCTAGTTTGTTCAGAATCAGCAATGATTTCTCGCAGGTCGATTTTTTTTTTTTCTCATACATCACATTTTCATGGCAGCACAATCCAACAAAACCCATTGAAGGACTTCAATGGCACTTCTGTCTTCTGTTTTCGTTTATTTAAAACTAGGTCATGGGGGGTGGGGGAACTAGCCAGCTTCCCCTTTTTGACAGACCACCAGCCGCCACTGCTGTAGCTGTGATGTCCAGGTGCCCCTACACTTTTGTCCATATAGTGTATTTGTCCTCAGTCCTTCTACTGAGACACCTAAGTGACAGTTTCCTCTTTGCCTGTTTTACATTTAGCAAAACACCCATCCATCCATCCATCCATCCATCCATCCATCCATCCATCCATTTTCTGTATACATATAGATTTGTTTTTCAAATTTCAAGAAAACGGCCATTTAATTTTTTTCTAATATGCAGATTAAGAGGAATATTTGTCTCCAGTTACTTTTGTTTCATAGTCTGTATCCCATTAAATCAGGTTGGCACTTCAGGGAATATTCCTGCTGTATGTACTGGTTCACAAATGTAGTTAAGAATGCGATATGTTACTGGTTTGTAATTGATTACTATTGCCCCCAGGGATCATGTATAAAATAATTTAAATTGAAATTTCCAACCTAATGAAATTTAAGGGAATGAGTATAAGGATTGTAGTGTGGTCATTGCATGTAATTTTTACAGATAAATCAGAATCAAAAATCAAAAGCAAATGGTTCCAAACTTTTCTAAATGTGTAAATTCTTGGTATGATATTATGGTGTTATATGCATGACGTAGTGCAGAAAAGGGACCTGCAAAGGATTTGGGAGCAGAATATTTCAGTAAATTATGTTGCCGTGAACATTGATTCTTTACTGATTGATAGCGGAATTTCAGCATCACCTTCTCTGGACACATCTGACTCCTGACACTTGCCACCCCACCCAACCAGAACCTAAATCCCAGAATATATCTCCAAACTCAAGACAGATTTACTCGTCAGTCACACTCCTCTCCTGTGATGATCTGGGATCACCATAGCAACAAGGCTATTATTGTCATGGAGTGTGACATTAGTAAAGTAAACCAAGTTATTAGCAACATGCTATGTGAACGGTATTGAACAGGGATGCATTTAAAACTTTTTTGGGGTGGGGTGGGGTGGGGTAGGGGGGGAGGGGGCACTGAGCCTTAGAAGACAGATACGCAATGTACACAGATTTGCAGAATCATCAATTAATAATTATGAATTTACCTGAGCCTTAAAATATACGTAGTTATCGCCAAACCATTCATCTGGTACTGGGTCACAATGAACCTGGAGCTCATTCTGTATAAAAACAAAAGGCCCAGGAGCTCCTGGATGCCAGTCCATTGTAGGGTACCCACACACTGACATCTATGGAAGGAAATCCATGGGCAAACAGAGGCAACATGTCTACTCTACAGAAATAGAGCCAGGAGCAGGATTCAAACCCCTAACACTGCATGTGAAATGCAGCGGTGGCAGCCAGCAAGCCAGCACACAAACACAGCATGCTGGGACATTCACTTTTTATTAGGTCACGAAGGAGCCATGAAGGAGATCAGGAATAGCATTCATTTCTTTGAGCAACAAAACACTATTTGATAAAGTTGGCCCCAGCAGACAGCAGAAAGGTTATTTCTAGCTGCAGATAGACTTCTACTCTCCCCATGTCGCTTCTGTGCCTCAGCACCCCTGGCTAATAGGCCCAGCCTCATTGATGTGGAAGAACAGACCCAATTCTGGGCCCGCTACCTTAAACATCCGAGGATGGACCCTGCAGAAAATTACGAAATTTACAAAACCAGATGCAACTGTGCATCTGGCCCAGATGCTGCCAAAATACAGAATGGACTACTGTGACTGGGTCCCATTTGTTCGCAACCTAATCTGCAATATTTGTGAGAATCCAGAGAACATATCCCAGTTCACTGGGATGGCTAGGATTCATAATGCCACAGGAGCTTTGACACTGGTAATAATGGCATCGTGCATGAAACCTTGTTCCTGAGGTCAATTCCAGTGAAATACATTTCCTTGTTTTGATTCAGTGCCTTTCTATAATCCTCGTCCTCAATCTGCAAATGTGAGATGGGGGAAAATAAGCTACCTCCAGGTAGCGCCCTCTGGAGAGCATTATCCAGCTGGAATACCCAGCGTGTTTTTTTTAGTTACTGTCAACCACATAGCGAGAAGACAAAAAGGGACCTCAGCAGAAAGAGAAAGCCGATATTGCTGCTTTTTGCAATAAAAGCCTATTAGGTGATCACCACATTTCACAGGGTTTTCTGGATTGGTTTTACAGAACTAAGGATTGAGTAGCTACTTAACAGAGTGCTACCTTTATATTAAAACACCACATCTTCGCTGCGAGCCCCTACCTACACATTGGGTAATAAAGGGTTTGATAATTACCTGACTAGCAGAATCAGATGTGCAGGTGTTGGACAAAAATGTAGAAAAATTAGCTCTGGGGGGTATACTGCTCACACCCACTTAAAAAATGTCTGTCTCTAGCACCAATTCATCCCTGGGACCACGTATTTTGTGTCTCACTTCAATTCAGTTCAGTTCTATTTATTTTTTATATAGCGCCTTTCACAATAGAGTCGCCCCCAAGGTGCTTTACATGGGTGTGTTGTTATATATTCCTGCATCATTTATACACATTAATTCAAAAAAACTGGGAAAAGGGAAGACAAATCCCTCTTCAGCATCCCTCAGGTTCGACATGCTTGAATGGAGTGTGGAGGTGGAGAAGGGGGGCACCACGAGCGAGCATCTCTAAAACGCCAATTCCGAAGCGCGAGCCCTCGTCCTTTTGTGGTGCGCATGAGTGGCTGTCTCTGCCCGCCCCCCCCCACCACGATAAACCCATTTAAGCTGAAGTGACAGGAATGCACTAAGAGTGAGAGGTGCGAGAGGGACAGCAATGTGGGGGAGGTTCCCATCATGCAAGTTGAAAGTGGCACCCACAGGTAGGCACTGTTACATAAGCTGGGGGGTACGCTGGCACCACCCGAGCCTCGCAGGGCTTCCGCTGAATGCCAGGGGGTCGTCCCACATTGTTTATTTAAATAAAAGGGGGGATGCAAGGGGCTGGGGGAGACCAGCTGTTTCAGGTGCTTTTCCCAGAAGGGGTGCTACAGCTTATGTCTGGATTCAATATCAAGAAACACCTTGAGCTACACGGAAACTTCCGCTGGCAGTTGGCAGAGGTGGTGAAACATTGCCTCTGTTCTTTTCGTATGGGAGCGAGGGTTCCATGCTGGCCAGTGACCCTCGAGGTGGGAGTTAAATTATTATCCCCTGCTGGCTACACATCTCAGGCCTCCTCCCGCCGGCTGACGACATGTGGCCTGTGGCGTGAGTCGAGGAGGCACACCTGGCCACTCGTGGGTGCAGTGCAGGCCAAAATAGGAAATGACTAAACCGGGAGAGATTCAAAGGCCCCGTACAGGAGCAATTCTCTCTCTTTCTCCCTCATTTACTGCGTTGTTGCCCTGCGTCACGTCTGCACCTCACCCCTGAAGCAGCAATTAAAGTGGATCATTAGCATTTTAAAAGCTGAGCGTGGTAGCTGTTAGCTAGCGGCTACGGTGACTCTAAAGGTTGCGGCTATTAATCTGGCCGTTCGGAAAGACGCAGCCTGTGCGCCTCCCCCAGTCCTCTCCTCCCAACGCTTCACTTGGCCCACGGTGTCACAGCTGGAGAGCTGAAGATGCAGCTGAGATCTGACCACACATTATGACCAGCAAATGCCTCCTTTATTCCTTTCTGTTCCATTTCTTCTTGTGCCTAAGATACTGAATTTACCCCACACGTTGCTTCCAAGATATTACATCTTTTCTTTGTCTGGAAGGTACTTCTAGCCCTATCAGCTTATCTAGATTTAAATTTCTATGCTTATTCAGCTGGATATTCACCCACTGGCAAAGCCAACCAGCCTCCCTATAAGTTCATATAGGCAATTCAACAGGCAAGTGACTCAAAATCAATAAGTAACATGGAGCAATTTTTTAAAATAAGAAAAATATGATGGAAAGTAGCAAAACAATTTCACTCTGCATTACAACATCAGATGACAGTTTTGGCGCACAGCCCCCTGATCGACTCCATTACCTTCTCGATTCCTTTACCCAGAGGCAGCAGACGCTTCTTGCTGTTGGTTTTCTTTCTTGATCTGCTGCTGGCGGTAAATCCATCTTGCAGTGAATGAACAGGAGCCCGAGAAACATTAAAGCTCCACTGCTCCACTTTCCCCGCAGTATTACTGCCATTTACCCAGCACCATTTACATTAACTACTATATGAAGACAACAGATAAAGTCCTGTTTGCACATTAATGTCTGTCATTTTGTAAACACCAGTCCCAATTAAGGCTGGTAACTGTTAGTTTAAACAAAGGAGAACCCCCATTGGTAAAATCTGATTCATTCATATATTATTATTATTAGTAGAGGCCCTATGCTTGTAATAATAAGAAATATGACCAGTAATTTAACCAGTAGCTATATTCTTCTGCATCACATCATATCATGTTGAATCGCATTGTGTTGAATCAAATTGTGTTGAATCGCACTGCATTGCAATAGGGGTGAATCATATCGCATCGCATAAGTAGTTGCATCATATGAATCTTTAATTTATCAGATTGTTGGCATTGCATCGGCCTCAGTGGAGATGCACGTCCCTCCTTTGTACTTTACCTGTTTGCCTGTTAATAAACGGCGTCTTTTTCCGATCAGCAGAGCACCTCTCTGCCACAAAGTCTTTAAGCTGAAGTGACAGGAATGCAGAAGTGTTCCTGGGCTGAGGCTGTTAGCATGCGGCTAACACCTAGCCACACCGCTCTGCTACGGGGCAGCCCTGACCTCTTTGGGTCTGATGCTTTGCTCCCTAATGAAGTGCATTTTTCGGCAAGGGCATTGTTTAATGATTATTATGCTTCATGGGCAAGCGACATGCCCCAATGCCCAGCCAAAACAGGTTGTGTTGGAGGGACCTCCTCCAGACCTTCAAGCTCAGACATCTGGCCTGTGATGTCCAGAGGAACTGGGCCATGCAGGAGACTCGAGTGTGCCTTTATACTGGCTAGACAGCTCTTCCCTTAGTCCCCAGATGACAGACCTCATTAGCGGTGCTGAACTGTGGCCAGTTTGCCCCCTTTTCAGGCCTGCTGCTCTTTGCCGGGTACCAGAACTAGACTCAATACTCTCTGTTCCTCGTGTCTCTCCTTGAGTCAGACGGGATCTATTCTAGGACACGGAGATGGATGTTTGCAGCTCTTCCTTGGTGGGTGTGCTACAGCGCCACATGTCTGCAGAGGTTACGCAGCGGAACAACAATTTATCCAAGCGCTGTGATTTTGTGGACGTGCCAATTAAAGAGCCCCAAGGTCTGCTGAGGCATGCTCCGTGCCATGGATCGCTCCCTGGGAACAACTCAGGCTGCATCCTTAAAGAGGTATAAGCGCACTTCTACCTACCCAAGTACCTTTTGGCTACTTAATCCCTTAATTGATTCTTCACATTCAAATATTCCTGTATCTTATCACTGCCCTACATTGCATCTTGCCAACTGCAGGTGGCAGTATCGAGTGATGAAGGGGACCCAACCTTCTTATTCACCCAAGGAATCAGGAGCCAATCCCCACAACAGGAATAGGTGTGAATTTATCTGGAATCAAGTTCTGGGTTGTGTGTGCAGGAATGTTTTTATGTATTTGCCTCATTTTTCCAACATTTTTCTAGAAATTATTTTAAAGCTCCCAATATAAAATGTGAACGCTCCCATTGCCGCTTACCTTTCCAGTATTGACAGCTGTAACTGATTCTTCTAATTGACTTGGCTGCTTAATTGGTCTAGCTGGTTATGCTGGTGTGAGGAATTCCCATCTCAGTCTGACTGTGTGCCCCGATCCCCGTCTCGGTCCGACTGTGTGCCCCGATCCCCGTCTCGGTCCGACTGTGTGCCCCGATCCTCATCTTTGTGCACGAGTGCCAGCTAACTGAAGCAAGGAGCCCTTATGTGCCCGTGAAACACTCTGTCAGACGACAGACAGACTGGGACAGAGACAGCCAGCAGCGCATGCTATGTGTAAGGAGGACCTGGCCGTGTTTCTGCCAGCAAAGCTCCCGGCATGGGGGGGGGGGGGGGCTGCTGGCTGGAGAAATACAACTCTTACAGTCCCCAGTCACCTTTAAATGCACCTTGAATTAATGCTCTGGAAATGCATGGCAGAAATATATATATTATAGCGTCAAGCCAGCATGTTCAGTGTGTTACAATTTATTTGCATTGTTACAAATAAGTTTGTCAGAACTTGAATTGCAGTAACTGAGAACCAGAGGAACTCAAAAAACTGGAGCATAATACTCAGAGGCCTTCAAAGGATATCCACTTGGAAATGGCATATGCAATTGTGAATAAAAGCAGCATTATCTTTGATGACAGCAATTAGGGAGGAGCAATCCTGATTCAAACAGCTTACTATTAGTAGAGGTTACTATTAGAGATCTTGGTTTCCAGCAATTTCTCTGGTTAGCCTGCATGTTCACAGCAAAGGTAAAGATTGTGGGGGGTTGAGGTTCTCATTACAGCTCCTGCCTGTGTGCTGGGGGGCGAGGCAGAATAACAGCAGGAATCTGCAAAGCACCTTCTTCACGGCTCTCCATCCTTTGGGCCTGATGATGCGTCTCAGTGACTAATGTGTGGTACCTTTCAGGAGGAGAAATCACTTTGTTCCAGGTTTTGAAGTCACAGGGTGTAGACCTCAGGGTGTAGACCTCAGGCTGATTCTCTCTCTCTCTCTCTCTCTGACTCTAAAGTCAATGGGTGCAAATCCCAGGCTGATTCTCACTGCAGTCCTCTTTGTCATTCTCATTGGTTACTGAAGTTCATCATTTTCCTCATGTGGCCTTAGGAGGGCCGCTTGTTTTGGTCCATGATGCATGTTATAATTATTATTGGAAGTAGTGTGGGTGATTTTTATATTTCCTACAAAAAAAATGTTTAAATCTCTAGATACCATTGAAAAGCCAGTGTGATTTATTTGTTAATTAAGGTTATATTGATTTTTCCAAAAATGTTTTTGAAATGGATAAACTTGATATTGAAACAGCTCCATCTATTTCACTCTGCTGACTTTCCAGGTCAGTAGAGGACATTTTTATCTAGCGAAATATACATTATTCATCCTTAAACTCATTTTCAAGCTGTCTCACACATGTGTTAAGGGATTAAAATCTAGTTACTGGGTAACCAGCCTCCCACTGACAATATGCCCAGAATCATTGCGGCTCTAACTTTTCCTGTTTAATCTAGACTGCCTTGGGAGTGTGATGTCACCTAGACTGTTGCCATGGGTGATGGAGAGTTTCCAGCAGTCCAGTGCTTCACTCCTTACACTCCTGTACCCGTGTGAATGCATAGTTTGCGCTCTGAATCTGTCATTCCTTTCAGCTTTCCTACTTAATGTGCTTGATAACAGAGAATATGCATGCAGGAGGGGAACGTTAGGATGATTCCAAGGGCCCCTGACCAATAGGGTCCCTAAGAAATTTGTGACATAATTGGATGCATTAAATGGGGCCCAACCTCTCTAGCACCCCCTGCCTGCAGAACTGATGTACTACCCGTCTTTAACGTGGCAGCATGTCCTTCTGAAGCTGTTCTTCTTGGTTTCCCGAAGGTCAGGTCCCCAGCAACTGTCTCCCTGCAGTGATGATGCCTTTTCTTCTGCTTTCGCTCTCGCAGGCCGACTCCATCTTTGAGGCAGCTCGCATATGATGCGCTGGCGCTTCCCGCAGCTCTGGTCGCCGCGGCGCCAAGTCCAGCGGCCCTTCTTACATTCCCCCGTCAGCTTCTTTGGCCCATCACACACGACACGGTGCGCCCCCTGTTGTTACACGTGTGCACAGTCACCACGTCCCCGTCATGCTGACCGCATGACCCCAAGCTCCTTTAAGTTCTGTAGCCCGGCTCCTAAATTTATAACTTACGGGCAGATGGACGATGTTTGTGTTCCATCTGTTCCTTTGCACCTCGCCCCAGAAAAGTGGGCGTGAGGGCGAGGCTTTGCTCACAGGCAGGCAGTCCGACACAAACTCACCTCCCACAGCCTCCCAGGACACTCTTACCTCCATACATTTTTGTGAAGCTCTTCCAAGTTCCAAACAAGGAGGCATAAGTGCCATTTTGCATTTTTATTAAGCTGAGGCTGTATGGAAACTTGTTTCAAATTTCATACACAATTTGCAAACTTTGACCTTAGCATACATAAGAATACAACAGAAGGTTCTTTTTTTGGGGATTTTAGCCAGATCATTTGCAGGTCTATATCCTTAAGCGTTACATTTACTTAACACTATCCCAGAATGCATTGCATAACCATTTGGCATTGTAATGTCTAAAAATGTCCATCCATTTCTCTTTTCACCATTTATCTTGGTCAAGTGGGGCTTGGACCCTGTACCAGGTGGTATAGAGCAGGGGGACAACAAGATGCCAGTCTGTCATAGGATGTGTACACAGGAAATCATACTCAATGAGCACTTTAGAGATTAATTAGCCCAACTGCATGTCATTGGGCTGCAGAAACCAACCAGAGGGCCCAGAGGAAACACAAGAAGAGCATGAATGCTCCATACAGAGAGCAGAGGCAGGATTCATGCCTCTAACCTTGGTGGTGGGAGGCAATAGCACAACCCAATGACCCATCCCACCATGTATGATGCATGAGCTGCAAAATGAACAGGTGTGTCACTGCAAGGCTTTAACATTTGAATGTTCCAAGGTCTGCTTTAATCTTCTTCTTTGCCTGGAAGGTTTTGCTCTGACACAAACCGAAAGTCTACAGAGCTTTTGGTGAGAAAGGCACAGTAATTGCAGGTGTACAATCAGGCTTTCACAATCCATTTCGAAGCACAAATGTTGTTCAAAATATCACACAGATGAAATTGCAGATGTCTCCACAAGAATCCAAAGAAGCAGTTGCTCTTACCAAAGCCTCCCACAGTTCAACACAACAAAGAGAAAAACACATGCGGATATCTCCCAAAAATTTGCAGAACCCGATGCCGGTAGATTATTGCGCTCTGCAAAGATTTTTGTTTGCCTTTCCTGTTAAATTTGCAAAATCTTTGAATTCTGTAAATACGAAATGCTTCGTAAACATGACAAAGCTAACATGTTGATCAGAATATATTTAAACGTATATTCTTCCCGGAATGGCTTCAAAGAAATGCCTTTAAAGTAATAAAGGCGTTTATTTTCATTCAGGACAGCTGGAGATTTTTGCCACGAAAAGTTTCTTAAGATAACCGTGTGGGGTGAGTCTGCACCAGATTTTCGGAGTTTTTGCCTGCCTCTCTTCACAGTGAGGAGGCTCAGGCAGTCAGTGAGTCCTTCCCAATTGAGAGGAAGCCGCACCGGCTGTCCAACCTGTGCTGAAGTGAGGTCGCCTCAGCAAAACAGCGTGAAGCTCTCTGTCTGCTCTCTCACACAGGCCGGGACTCCTTGCTGCCGAAGTGGGGAGGGGTTAGTGGGCCAAGACCAGCACTCAGCAACACGCGAGTGCCATCAAATTAAACACCCGCAGCCATCAGAGGAGGCTGGCCCCCACCGCCCATGCCATGCCTGGGAAAATGTCAGCCGTAGGAGAAGGAGACTCACAGCACCGTTTAGACTCAAGCCAAAATCCTACTTGGTGCCATTTTTCACCATCCGGCTCACGACGTGTTGGCTGCAGGATTTAAGCGGTTGTTCGGGACCTCGCTCTTTCATCTTGCTTCTTGAGCTCTCCCCCCGGGATTGTTTAGAATAACTGTAACATTGACACAGTGGGTGGCCTTCAACCCACTAGGAAAGAATAGTAATGGAGCAGCGCCCCCTGGTGTTTGTGGCCACACCTCACATGCTGGTGGAGATGGCAGATGGGGCTGGAACGCCAGAGACCTGGCCTTTCCCCTCTCTGACCAACAGGCACCAGCAGTAGCACAGACTGAGCCAAGCCCTCCACATTAACCATTATACCTTATGCCAGCACAACTGTTTCTGTGTGTGTGGGGGGGGGGGGGGGGCATGCATATTGCTGCATATTGGATTAAATGCACAGCAAAGACCTTCTCTTTGTCCTACATAAGCCCTTGGTCCTGCTTTCCAGACATTTACTACGCAGAAGCTCTGGTGCTATAACCTACCAGTCCCTGTTACATCAGTATTCACAGCTCGTTAATCTGCATAAGCCGCTGTCACAATCCATTGCAACTCCTCTTGAATGGGATGCTGGGAAATGTAGTTCTGATGTGTGATGGATGAGCGGGTCCTGCCTTCTTACTCTTTCTGTGGATGAAAGGTGTGCGATGGTATGTGTCATAAGAGCACCGTAACAGTGTCAGCAGCAACCTTGGGAAGACAGATGCAGCAGGGATTAATGTGTGAAAGATGAATAGCCTTTTGAGTTATGTTGACTGTAATGGCGTAGATTTACGGACAGGGTAAGCTGCATAAGAAACAGCTCCCGCATTTCGAACAGCATCGACACCTCATCAGTGTCTGCAGCTAAGCAGGACCTGCAGGCGGGGGTGCACACTGCGTCAGATGATGTCAGATTACGTTTACATTTACGTACCCGCGTGCTGATTTATTGCATTCGAACATGTGACCTGAATTTTAACTCGCTTCATCTTTTCAAGGGAAAGGCAGTTAAGTGAGGACAGCACAATTTATCAGGATGGATTTGTTTTCTTGCACGGGCCTTAGATGACACACAGACACCCAAATCCAGACTGGATGAGAAGTAACACAGCAGGTCACAGTTCAGCCCTGACTCCCCGGGCAACATAATACACCACTGCTGTCAATCGACTGAGTCTCAGCTCTGCCTGTTTACTGTGACATCAGTAGCACTCTGCATTTCACCGCACACTCTGCAAGTAATGCAGAAGCACCAAAAAGTCAAGGACATTCTGTAGCATCGTATGATGAGGAGGTTCCAAGCTGAGCGGTATGACGAGGAGGTTCCGAGAGAGCAGTATGTTGAGGAGGTTCCGAGCAGCATGGTATGATGAGGAGGTTCCGAGGGGTGTGGTATGATGAGGAGGTTGTGAGAGGCGCAGTATGACGAAGAGGTTCTGGGTGGCACAGTATGACGAGGAGGTTCTGAGCAGAGAAATATGATGAAGAGGTTCTGAGCGGAGCAATATGATGAGGAGGTTCCGAGCAGCATGGTATAACAAACAGGTTCCAAATGGAGCAGTATGATGAGGAGGTTCCGAGAGGCATGGTATGATGAGGAGGTTCCATGCACTGTGGTTCTGAGTGGGATGGTTCTGGGCTCCCGCACCTCCTGGGGATCCCACACAGCTGTGCCAGGGCCCCCGCGCCTCCTGGGGTTCCCACACAGCTGTGCAAGGGCCCCCACGCCTCCTGGGGTTCCCACACAGCTGGGTCAGGTCCCCTGCGCGTCCTGGGGTTCCCACACAGCTGGGTCAGGGCCCCTGCTTCTCCTGGGGTTCCCACACAGCTGGGTCAGGGCCCCCTTGTCAGAGCTCGCAGGCACAGACTGTTAGCCAGTGGGGTTATTTCCCCCTCTTCTCTTTCACTTTATTCCCACTGTTTTCCTTCTTGGTTCTTCTCCCATTTCCTGTCCATGGCCCATTTCCTGGGGTCCTGCCCCCTCCCAAAGGGGGCGGGCAGACCTCTCTGTTCCAGTCAGATGGGCGGTGACAGGGAACCCGAGAACCCCCACAGAGCGGTCCCAGCCATCATTCTGTGCAGTTTCCCATGTGACAAAGAGACAAGCCTAGGCCAGCTTCACCATCAGGCGGGTTGGTCTGATCTCTGAGAGTCGCATTTGAGTAAGGGCTCCCTGTGTGTCCTTACGGCCCTGTCTGTGTATGTAGCCCTCTGCCTCAGAATATTCCCTGAAAATTACTGTATGAACCCCATCTATGTGTGCATTCCCTACGGGACATATATATTCATACACTTATATGCAGAAATACTATGCTGTATTTAGTTTGGTGACCAGGATGAGCATGAATTTTTATTTCTGCTTGATTGACTGGAAGATCTATTTCCTTTAGGAGATACGACTCAGGAATGGGGCGGATACTCCTCACAGATTGTCTTTCACATGGGTGCCGTCTCTTTGAGCTGGTAAAGCACCAGCCGCATCAACAATACGGGCAAAAATAGCACACGACATCACTGTGTCCACCCCACTGCATTTTCATATCCTCAGAGTCAGCTGTTTGAAAACATGCACCATTGCAGTTCCTCCTTTTTTCTTCCTTATGTTCCAGGACCTGCCCTGGGCCAGCAACATTAACTTTTTTTTTGCAACCACGCAGTTGCCTTCTTGGCTCACTTACTTCTTGTGGGTCTTTATTTCCTCCTTTGCTGCTGGGTGCCCCACAAATACTGTAGCTTTAATTCAGGTGATGACGCTGCCTGTGTCCTCACATCTTTGTGCTTTGGAATAGACACATATGAATGAAGGCGGACATCTATTTACGTACATAACAAGAACACCCACAATGCCGTGTTTCTCCATCAGCATTTTAAAACAGCATCACTTTGAGATTCTTCACCTTTTAAATTTTTTGATTGTGTTTATTAGAAACCAAAGATGGAATGCTGGCCTCAAGCTTCCACGGTTCTGGGTTCAGATCCCTTGCTCTGGGGTGTAATGTGAGTTTCCTTCCACAGCCCACCATACTGGTGTCTCTGAACTGTCCTGGTTCAGTCCCATGGAAGGGTGACATCGTGGATGTGACTTACGAACTATAACATTCAGTCTGCCGCCCTACTCAGGCCAGCGTGGAAAACTGACTCACTGATGGACTTTGTCTTGAACCTTAATCACAGCTTATACCTTGCTTTTAGCAAGCAAGCCACCTGTTTACTGTTTTCAGTAATGTTAGTATGGGGGGGGGGGGGGCAGCCAGTTGACCTTGGAACCCGCAGAGGTTTTTTTCTCCTCACTTGGGAGTTTTTGGTTCCTCTCCTCCGTTGTCATTTTCTTTATTTAATTTCTTTCTCTCCCCTTTTCCCTGTTTCATATCACTCTCTCTTAATGATGTTGTAATGTATCACAACACACCCGTGTAAAGCGGCTTGGTGCGACTCTGTTGTGAAAGGCGCTATATAAAAATAAATTGAATTGGATGGAACTGCTCGTTGTGTGTGCCCTGTAATGGACTGGCGTTCTGTGTTCCTGTGCCATGTGCCTAGAATACCCGCCTCTCATCACCATTGCCATGTATGGTATAAGAAGAAAAACTGGAACATTATAGGCCACATAACTAAAGCAATTTCATTCCATCTAATCTGTTATACTTCACAGCAAAATGCAACTTACCCTACAAAATTCCCTTTCTCTTTGGCAGCTCCTTGACATTAGGAACCTCAAGGAGCTCTTGTCTAACTTGACTTCCATTCTCAGTCTTGACATTAAAATGTGCAAATGTCAGTGAAACGCTACTAATGTCCACATTCATTGCTTTCATAATTGAGACCACTCAGGGCAGACATTACTTGCATTAGGGAAATCCTAAAGTAATATTCAGAGCATTGCCAAAGCAAAAAGTGTAAATTGTATGCTTTTACGTCGTTCATGTTGTTCAGTTAGGAGAGCTATCTGCTTTTTCCTTTGTCTGCTTTGTGTAATTATATCGAAAGGGACCAAATTCGAATGGACAGTTTAATCGAGCAGCGTGTCGTTATACCAGGTCATCTGCAAACTGAGATATCAGGTCCACGAAGTGCAAGGTTTCGATAAGTTTCAATCTTCGGATTAACCTTGCGGATCGATAGATTTATTGTGCATGCCTGCTGTACCGTGCGGCCATTCAGCTGGTTTCATTTAGTTGCTTAGCGTTTGGTTTATGAGAATCGACGTGCATTTTTTAAAATCATTTCTACTTCTGGATAATGCAATAATATTAAATAAATACAGCTTCTTGCAGTGTGCTGTATCTCAATAATTTACATGATCGAGCTTCTGCTATATGACAGATCAATATATACTATTTATTTCACGTGTGTTACAGTGTTTGGATATTACTGGATGTACCTTGGTGACTTGTTACCATTGCCACGTCTGATTCACGCCGCCCCCCCAGCAGAGCCTAACTGGATGGATGCACGAAAGCGAAACGAGGACAAACGAACGTCTCGAGCTATACTTGCAGCGCTAAAAAGGTTTGTTTGATATGCCAAATGCAAAATTATGATTTAGGATATTCAGAAATTATACATGACGTGAAACTGTATGTTATGTTGAGTTGATTCCAACTTATAAATTGAAAAGACTTATTCCATTTCTCGTTTTATTTAAAATATTTTTATGTTTATTTAAATGATTTAATCTAGAACACAGGAAAACAGCAAACGATTCTTCACAGTTAGAGATAAGAAATGTATTAATCGCAGATGTGTCTGCGTTTGTGACCCTGGTCGTATTGGAACATTAATTTAACCTTGAAAAGACCTTTGCTGCATTCAAAGTCAGGATTACAAACGCAATTCAAAACTGTTGTTCTAGCGCCCTCCTGTGACCGAATCAACAAATTGAGCTCTAGATAAAAGCCAGTTGTTCGGGGGGCAGTATTACAGTATGTACAGTACAATAAATACGTGGCAAAAAAGAGATTTGTCAGACATTCCTTTTTTAAAAAAACAAATTTGTTGACATTGCCTGTAGGAAATCTCTGAATGGTCTTCACTAAATAGTTACATGACTGTAATCTCATGGATTACATGGGAAGGTATCAAATAGGTAGTAAGTACCTTTAATTAAAAATGTACTTGCAACCAGATGCATACAGGCTTATAGTACTCATTGTACCTTATGCAAGGTACTTAAGCTTTTCTAGTAAAATACTGAAATATAAAACTTAATAAAACCATTAACTAAGAAACAAATGTGTTGGGAATACAGGACACACACAGAGCTTGGATTATAATGAGATGCATGCGGATGCCATTCCCCCAGAGAGGAGAAAAATACTAAAAGCATCCCCTTTGAAAATATGCCATTGACCCCTCAGCCAACCCTGTTCTGTACCAGAGGCAGACATTTCAAGTCCAGAAAGTAAAAATCCAGTCCAGGATTTTGTTTCAACCAACCAGTTGAGTATGAAGAGTCACAGTCAGAGAGTACTCAACTGGTTGGTTGAAACAAAATCCTGGTTTGGATTTTTACTTTCTGGACCTGA
>JAODJU010000014.1:7825561-7838971 GCA_026776725.1 Gnathonemus echidnorhynchus
TTTATATTAGGTCAGCGTTCACGGTTTGACTTCTGATATTCAGATCGAGTTCTAGGTCAAACTGGTTTGTTCGACTTGTTCGAAAAGAAATTTGAGTTCTAGTGAGTTCGAGAACCGAGGTACCACTGTATATATATTTTATCCTCCTGAGACCCCATCCACATGTTGTTTTTGCATCTATCTTTTCACTGATGTAAGGAAACATATTTGTTCCTGTTGTACACTAAAGAGAACATGCTGTGAAATCAGAAATAAAAATGAATTTGAAAATATATATATATATATATATATATATATATATATATATATAGCATTAGAAATAACCAGTAATCTTAAAGAAACATTAATTTCAAGTAGTGATAAATTGAAATCCAAATTATAGTTCTAGAAGAGCTGTTCTGAGTTAAACAGTCCATTGACAAGTAGTCTCATTGGGTGCTTTTTAGTTTAGTAACATCTCTGCACTAACATCACACACCAAAAAGTTGTGGTTGGTATCCCTTTGGGAGGCAAAGACTACAACTGCACTAAATAGCAAAATGGCATGAATGAGTCAGTGGGAAAAAAATTATGACACTCAATTAAAAGAAAATGTCTGTGTGGAAGACAGTTACATACGTTAATCATTGCTTGTGAATGGACTTTTATTATAAAAACCAATACATTGCTAGAGAATTAAGCAGGCATCCCAAGACTTTCTGTGAGCACTGTATCTTTGTGTCTAGAGCAGTCAGTAGCACTGTAGAAATATTATTCCCACTCAAACTACACCCCTGAAAATGAAATCTAAATAATATTTAGTTTGTCAGATGTGAGTATACAGGGACAGGACCGTATACAGAGATTATGCTGCCAATCAGTGCTGTAACTGGGCACCTAAAGTCATGTGATGTCTTCCTCCTTGCCCCCTAACAGACTGACTTATCTGCTCATTTTCTTTCCCTCTGATATCCATTTAGTGCCTGTGTACATCCTCCCATTTAAAATTTTGAAGTAAGCATCTCATTACTAATAGAAGATGGCAGGTTTAATGACATATCTGAAAGATATTCTCTATTATTCACCACAGTGAAATGCAAAAATTGAGAGGTACTGTACCAATAAAAACAATGACAGCTAGTGGTCCATTTCCTACATTATTATCTTTACAGGCTCTTCTAGTGCCCTGGGTAGTTTGTTAATTTTATAAAACATAACTCCCTGAAAAGGACGTCTCGGTGCCTGAGTGTGTCGCCCCCTGACTTCACACCTCCGGAAATGGGGGTCTGAAACCAACCCCCATCTCCGTGTATTTCCAGTTTGCATGTTCTCCTCATCTTTCTTTGGGTTTCCCCTTGCGGTCCAAAGACATGCACCTAGGTGAAAATGGTTTCCCTAAATAGCTCAAAATGCGCACCAGTCCAAGGTGTGTCCTGTTCTCCTCAGGAGTGACGCCAGTTTCACACTAACCGTGTACTACATGAACGTCATAGATTAATTCACCGCAACGGCATGCGGTGTACCTAAAGAAATCTTCCGTTTATCATTAATAAACGTTTATGTTTATGCTAATATCCTCAATGCTTAAAATGTGTCGTTATCGCATAAAGTACAACTGGCACCGCCTATTCAATAAGCCGCGCCGCTGGTTCACACGGCAGGCGCAATAATAAGTTATAAATATCTATTATGGTGCTCGCGAGCACTCGCAACATCCACGTCACATCTGTAGGCGGTCAAGTGACGTCATCAGTGCGCGACTACGACGCGGAATCCCACTGCGCCGGTGTGTTAAACCGTCGCTGGAAGTTTGGGACAGGCACGCGTTAAGTAACTGGGATCATTACACCTGACACCGTGGTCGTGTTGTAGGAAGGCGTCTGCTGGACAAAGATCAGAGAATTTAGAACTAAAACCGGAAAACTGCATCTGTCAGGTAAGCAGATTGATAACAAAAAAACTTTACCTTCTGTAACTGGTAGATCTTTATTTTATAGATGAAGTTGGGTAGTTGATTAACACAATAGGTGATGGTACCCGAATAGTTTGGTCTGCTGATCTCGAACGAGCTATTATGGGGAGATACTGGTAGACCGCTTACTGATTCGATGCTGTGGTGCTGGGCATGTCCCGAAACCAGAACAAAAAAAGTACAGTACACGGCACTGACCTCGATGTAATGGAAAGATGGATGAGTGGACTTGGGTGCTGGGTCTGAATCAAAAGTCTGTTCTTACGAAGATACACAGTAAAACGAAACGTTTGCGTTCGGAAATGTAGTCCGAGAGTCAGTTTCAGAGATCCGTGTTTGTGTACTTGAACGTAATCTTAATCGTCGTAGGAGAATGGGAGGAAGGATACTCACACTGCATTCCCAGGAATGCCATGAATAGAGCGTTGACGTTTGAAAACGAGTTTCCCGATCGTGATAATATTAGGATTAGCGGGGAAAACCTATTACGAACCAAATTGAATCGAGATGACAATATTTACTATGGATGCTTGTGTTGTGATACGATGTCTGTGTGTTTTGCTGTCCATTGGTGAGACGTCACCTAGTCATTTGCCGCATTAAGTCATCAGCCGGAGGCCATGAACACCAGTCAGTTCTTATAGCACCATTAGATGGCGTCTTTTCACCTGGATTATTATTATTATTATTATTATTATTTTACTATTAAAGACGTACATTGTGTGCAGAATTATTCACATTTCGTTCTTGCAGGCAGTGATCATTAAAAAAATACTATTCCATGGTTAAATATTATACCCGGAGCAGGCTGACCTTGCCATAATGTTAGCGAATAATAGTGATTGCTTTCCTTTGCCTTTCGTCTGTTTTGCACTAGATGTATGTTCGTCTGTGCCATACGTACTATCTGTACGCCAGAATTTCTCCCTGGGATCAATAAAGTTTATCTTAATAGTACTAGTTGATACACATGTCTGTTTAATAATGTATTTAAGAGAGATTTCATCCTACATTGCATATGAGTGGAATAGGTCCTGTTAGGATAGAAATGATTGCTGAAACGTCAGTGGGCATTGCTTGTTTTCGTTAATTTGTTTGTCTAATTCAGGGCTCTTCAAATCTGGACCTCGATTCCAAATCCAGGCCTTGTTTACAGATCTCCTGGGTAATTAGTTTAATGATCACTGATTCTGATTGGCTGCAGAGGCGTCACACACGGCTCACAGGTAAAGGAAGGCTGGAAAACCAGCAGTCCTTGGCCCTTGAGGACTGTGATTTTAATAACCCTGGTCTAATCCCTTTATCCCACGTATCTAGGGAATCAATTTATGTGTGCTGCCTGGGACTGAAACAACCTCCCCCCCCCCGGCTCTTCAAGGGCAGTTTGCCTGCTGTCTCTGGGGTTTTACTGGCTACACTGGTTTGCTCCCACAGCCCAAAAATGGGGGTCCCAACGAATTGGTGTCTGTAAATTGCCCTTAGTCCTTAACAGCTTGTGGCTCAGTGGGCTAAGCCTGTGTGCCTGTAATCAGAAGGTCACTGGTTCAAACCCAGCCTCAGCACGTCTGCGGGTCCTTGAGTTAACCCCTCCTTAACCCCCAGCCCCCTGGGCGCCCCAACAGCAAGTTGAGGGGGTAAAGACAATTTCCCCACAGGGATCAATGAAAGTATCTATTATTATTATTATTATTATTATTATTATTACTTGGATGAGTGACTGTCCCATGATAAACGGGCATCCTGTCTTGGGTGCCTCCTCTCTTTTGCCCCCTGCTTCTTGGGATGGGCTTCAGGGCTTGCCGAAATCCTGTACTGAGTAAAAATGGCAGGAATTGGATGTATGGATGGAACTTTTTATTGTGAAACTGTGGTGTTTTAGAGTATTGCGACATTGGTGTGTGACATTGGCATGCTGTTTTCTTTTTGCCCAACCCAGAAAGGCATAATGCTGTTTGACATTTTCTGAATAACATAAGCAGATGTTGGTATTTGATGATGTTAAACTTTTTTTGCTGTGGAATGTCTGGCTTTGAGACAAACTGGCCAAGCATGCTTTCGGGCTTTTGTGGGAGGGGACTTGGCTGAATGGCGCCATCCTAACTGCGGTTCTGGCTACACAGTCATGAGGTCGCCTTTTCCCCTGACACGGCCTCTCGAGGGTCGGGGGGGGGGCAGCCTGTCTCCATCCCAGGGTCCTGTGACCTGCCACTCACAATGATCATGTGTTGCAGTTTTGAAACGGCACCCATTCACTACCACCCCGAGCAGTTTAGATGCTTTTCAGTATTATCAGTGTTCCATGTGCAAACCTTTTCTGTCAGCATCTTTTCAATCCTTGCGTGTCATCGCTCAGCCTTTGTCCGCCAGGGTTGGGCTGCTGTGAATGTGGCCATGACAGACTGACGTGTTGCCACTGTAATGGCACTTCAGCCCTGATGTCCTCCGTCCGTCAGTGTGATGGTCTGCAGCGGTAACCATGGTGATGCACATAAGGGGGCATCACCTTAGTTTCGTACAGCCCTCTGCCATGATAAATGACCATACGGTGATTCAATCCGTTTTGTGCCTGTGTTTGGCTGTGGATTAGGGGTGTGTATCTGTCCCATTCAGATGTTACAGTACACATCTAGATGTTTGGTTTACAATCCAAAAAAATAAACAGTTGAACACAATCATTCAGTGCACTTTAGTTAATGTCAGGTGTATTTATGAAGCACATTAAAAACAGCCAGCGCTGACCAAAGTGCTGTGCAAGCATAAAATCAGTGTTTTTTTTTTAATTATATACGCACACACATACACACACAACCAAACACACACACACCTCAGATTGGATATCATTTCAATCATTTAACGTTTTTCCCCAAAACAAGTTGCTCTGTTTTGCTCAGTAAAATCCTTCTGAGACATAACTGAAGTAGATAAGATTTTGGCATGAAAAAATACAATTGCTGTAATAGTGATGTGATGGGTGCATTGACTTGTGCCGGCGGTATCGATGATTGGTCAATTTCCCTTTAAATTTGAGCTGATTTGCTGGTCTTCAGTTGGTGTTGCCATAGCGTGGACACTTGCACAAGATTCAGATCAGTTTTTCATTGCAACCATACGGTATACAACCACTCTTGTATATTCAAAGACTCATAATTTCATCCAGTAATCCATCCATATTCCAGAACTGGTGCCCAGTCCCTCACCTTTTCATATGGATCATATACCAACGTGAAATCCAAACGAGCAGAAGGGATGATGTGGCCAAGCCGAATCATCTAATTTTCGTATTTCCTGAGTTTATTGTACCTGAATATTAGCTATGTTGTGTGTCTAATTTAAAAATGAATAATGATTCCTGTGCTTTAAAGAGTGCACTGCCTGCATTGAGTGGTGCTGTGGTACTGAGCGCGTTCTCCGTCATCCCAGCCCTTGCTCCCCGCGGTGGCATTTGCCGGCTTCTCTTCGGGTCACGGCAGGACGTGGAAGCGCTGGTCTGAAGCGCAGCGAACATCCGGCTGTAATCTGAGACGCGTCCTTCTCTTGCCCGCATGCAGCGAAGAGCCTACTTTATGATACAGCCTGGGTCATGTTATCATCCTGTTCATTAACTTCACGTAGAATGTATTTATGTGGTGGCAGAATAGTGACCCAGTGAACAGCACTCACATCGCAACAGTTTGGATTTTTGAATTCCACCTCCTGACTGATCTCTCTCTGTCGCCCATAGAGTGTGATCTTTGTGCTTATGTGTGTCCTGCGATAGATTGACATCCTGTAAATGAATTCCCATTAAATGTTCCCTGTCCGTTTCCTTGTTCTGTGCTTTGTTCCCCCACCTTGATACAACAAGGGTGAGGGCTGTGTTTTGTTTGTTTTGCTTTGGTTTCTGCCTGGAAACTGCACTAGAGGACAGAGACTGAATGAAAAGCAGCATTTGCATAAACGGTGGTTACAATACAGGTGTTAGTGTGACTTATTCTGTGGCTTCTGGAAAGTGAGTTTGTTGTTTAATGCTGTAAAGGATTTTCACCACCACGTCACCTAAACATCAATATGTTAATCATCTCTTAAAATAAAAATGTCACAATAATCCTGTTTCACGGTACGGCAGACCCTCTATAAATTGCTGCCACGTAGGGAAATGTGTGAGGGGTGTTTTATGGGAGTCGTTTGAATTACAGATAACAAAAAAGCTGCTCTGTTCGTCCGAGTGTCGAGGTCCTGAGCAGTACCTACAGAGTGCGCTCCATATGCCTCAGCCCGCCCACTGAGAGGAGTGACCGTCCCGATAGCCAATGGCAGGCTTGTAGGCAAATGAAGGGGGTGGATCCAAGCCGTTTTCAATCCACCCTGGAGGAGGCTTAGAATACCAGAGTGGGCTGGGAGGCCGTGCGCCCATTTCCACACTGGCAGGGACGGCGGACGGGAGAGAGCGAGTGAGCGAGCGAGCGAGAATCATCCAGGGGGAGGAAGGAGCAGAGCAGACAGAACAATGCACCCCGAGCAGTTAAACAGGAATCCCCACGTAAGTCTTCTCCTCCCTTTTTTCCTTCCTCCCATTCTCCTCCTTCCCCATCCCTCCCCCCAGCCGCAGGCCTAGGCTTGAGATGCTGCCCCGAGAGAAGCAGATGGGGGGTGGGGGGGGAGGGGGGTGGATAGATGGAGCGCTGAATATTTAATCCGCGATGGCCAGACCTAATTTTCCTTTCCCGTCTTCCTGCATCTGTCCCCACAAAGACGTCAAGGCTTTGCTTCCCCCCCCCCACCCCATTCTGTCACATTTAGGTTGCTGCTTGGCATGGGGTACCCCAGTTGTCACTCGTGGTAGCGATTACCTTTAGCATCTCTGCTGGTCACCTCCCCAGGACAGGCTGCCAGGGTGTAGCCCCTCATCCTTGTTCTGAGTTGTGTTTTCATTACCTTGGGGCATGTAGCTGTGTATACAGTACAAGGCCTCATTGTCGCCGTCACACCCTGATTCTGAATGGTTCACTGAGATTATCTCGTCCTTTTCCCATTCAATTCAGGCTTGTGAGGTCAGCATACTGGCTTTGACTAAGGTGAACACTATTCCTGCAAATCCTGTGGTTTTGTTCCGTTCTGTCCGCTATACAGTGATGCACCTCCTTGGGCTAATTAGCCGAGTGCAGCTCCAGGGCCGCGATAGCAGAGGTCCGTTACCGGCGTTGATGCCCCGACTGCTGTGACTGTCAGCTTTGAACGTGGTTACGATCCGCTTAGTGCAGTCTTCGAACCTGCCACAGTGGACAGAGGCAGCTTGAGCTGCCCCTTTCGGCAAACGCCGGCGGCGCCCTCATGTGGACTGTGTGTGTAGTGCGAGATCCTCGTTTTTGGAAGCTGCCCCAGCAGAGAAGACTGTCCCCTTTTATGAAATGTGTAATAATGTGTATAGCGTCACCCATTTTTATTTTTTCGATATACTGTTTATGAAATGATGTACATAAAACCAGGCCACTGGGCACTTGCACGTACCTTCGTTGTCAAGGTGGCTAAATGCTGTGAGTTAACGCAGATTCAATGTTTGGCCTAAAGGTGACTAGTCACCAGAGTTCCGAGCTGAGGCAGGATTAGCTCTGGCCCGCTCTCTATCTGCCTGGGTCTCCCACCGAACAGAGCTCTTCCTCCCAGATCAGGTTTTATGGTTTGAAGTAGAACATTTCATGAGCGTTAAGGCCTTTACGGGTAAGGAACTGACAGCGGTGTCATTTCTGATGAACCGCGGAAGTATGAGGCCACGTAACTCTGCTCTTCAGTGGGACGTCAGAGGTGCAGTAGGTGGTTCCCTTAGTTTCCGGATTGTGACCTGCGCTGGTATGCCGTACTACTAATAAATCAACTTCCTTGGAAGGGTGGGGTTTCTTCAGGCATCCTTATGGTATTGTAGATGTGGAGATTTAGTAGGTTGGCATGCTGGTCCTGCTAGATATGGTGAGTCACCAGAGGGGATGACCCTGGGTAGCAAGATCTATGTTTGCAGTTCTCTCCTACTATCAATATTTAATTAAAAGCCTGTTTCCAAGATGTAGGCAAATCAGATGAGACCCAAGATGAACAGTCACAAGGAATGTGTGGAGCCTCCCCTCCCCTCCCCAGTTCACCCATCACTAATCCCACCTCCCCCATGTGACCTAAACACCACCCCTCCCACAATCCTCCTTCATTACGTTGTCGGTCCACTCTATGGCCCATGTGGTCCTCACGTGCGTCAGAGAGTCGCTCCAGGGAATTACATCATCTTCTTATTAACTTGTTTATTTGTTGTTTTTTTTTTTTTGTCTGCCAAATAGAGGCCTGTAGAGACGGTAGAAATTTCAGTTTCGATACATGTGAGTACGGTAAACACAAATGCACTGCAAACAAGCAGCTACAGAGGAATGCTGGGTAATTTGCTTTTGGCCAAGCATTCTCACGGGCAATAACCCCGGAGATTAAGCTGAGTTAGGAGTCCCGTGTGCTTAAAGTCAGAGGCATAGAGAAAGCTCTAAAAATCCTGTTCCGTGTGCCGATTCCTGGCCTTTATTTTCTTTTCTGTTCTGTTTTGTTTTTTGTGCTTTCACGTATCAGCGCTTCTCTGTCAGAGGATCCCGTGTAAGTACTCTTCGTCTTCACCTTCATTCGCATGAGAGGCGCTCGGCTGATGTGTAATGTCTGTTTGCCCTGAAAACGGACGCATGTCATCTGCTAAGTTCGCTCATTCTTCATACCCAGGGCCCTCAGCTTTAAAATGTAGAATTAGAATTTAGTGATTAATTGTCATTGTTGACACACCACAGCACACAGTGTACAACAATGAAATGTCTCCTCTGCACTCCCATATGTGACATCGTGACATAGCAGGGGGCAGCTAATTCAGCGCCCGGGGAGCAGTGCTTGGGGGCGGTACCTTGCTCAGGGTACCTCAGTGGTGCCTTGCTGGTCGGGGATTCGAACCTGCAGTCTTTCAATTACGAGTGCGCTTCCCTAACCATTAAGCCACCACTGCCCACCAAAAAAAAAAAAAAAAATCATATTCCATTGTATAATGCAGTCCCAGAAAAACCTCAAACTACATCTTACAGAGGTGCGACTTGATGTCGTTTTAGAGAGGTCTTATAGAAATTGGTATTTAACAACAGCTCGTGAGAATTTTACTTACACAAAAATGTTCTGACAGCAGAAGGAAAAATGATTGGTTCAGTCATATAACCAATCAGACTGTAGAGGAGGTGGGTCCAAGCAATTAGAGGAGGCGGGATCAAGACATCTGATTTGTTGGTCTCGCTGCCTCTAGTTGCTTGGACCCATCCACTACAATCTGGTTGAATTCCTGTTTAAACCAATGATTTTTGTGCACGTAAAACTCCCACAAGCTTAACGAACAGCCCCTGCTCACCTTTTTTTTTTTTGTAGCCGTAAACTCACCAAGCTCCCGTGCCACAATGTCCGCCCGGACCATGGCATGCTCTACCCACTGACGCCTCGACCCCCGCCCCCCCCTCTCACCAGGAGCTGTACTACCGCAGCATGCAGCGCGCATGGGAGAAGGTGGGCAAGGCGGACAGCGGCGAGGAGAAATCCAGGAAGCGCCGACTGCGCGTCTGCGTGGCCACGTGCAACCGGGCCGACTACTCAAAACTGGCGCCCATCATGTTCGGCATTAAGGCCCATCCGGAGGACTTTGAGCTGGAAGTAGTGGTGCTGGGCTCCCATCTCATTGATGACTATGGGTAAGGGCGCCCCCTGTTGTCTAATCAGAGGACTTAACAAGTATCAACAAAATTTTCCTAACATCCTTTCGTCTTACCTGCTGTTGACCAATGAGTGAAAGTTAATAAAACACTTGATTATATTTTGGTCGCCACGCTCGTCTCCTGTACTCCCCCATGCCCATGTGAATGGTACAGTCTGAGTAACCCCACCCCCCCCCCCGCCAGCAATACCTTCCGCATGATCGAGCAGGACGACTTCGACATCGGCTCCAAGCTGCACACCATCGTGCGCGGCGAAGACGAGGCCGCCATGGTGGAGTCGGTGGGCCTGGCGCTGGTCAAGCTGCCCGACGTGCTCCAGCGGCTGCAGCCTGACGTGCTGCTGGTCCACGGCGACCGCTTCGACGCGCTGGCGCTGGCCACGGCGGCGGCGCTGATGAACGTGCGCATCCTGCACCTGGAGGGCGGCGAGGTGAGCGGCACCATCGACGACTCCATCCGGCACGCCATCTCCAAGCTGGCGCACTACCATGCGTGCTGCACGCGCAGCGCCGAGCGCCACCTCATCGCCATGTGCGAGGACCACTCCCGCATCCTGCTGGCTGGCTGCCCCTCCTACGACAAGCTGCTGACTGCCCATCACCGCGACGACTACAAGGACATCATCCGCAGCTGGCTTGGTGGGTATGCTGTTGGGGATGACCTCTGACCTTTGACCTCTTATTGACCTGGCAATCTCTATGCTGTGTGTGCCAGGTTCCTCTCACCCTCCCTCCCGAGACTGATCACTTCACTCAGTGTCTTAAGCTTGTCGTCCCCAACCCCCGGTCCGCTGACTAGTACTGGTCCGTGACCAGTATTCCACCGGCTCATGGAACACGTTGCGGAGGTGTAGGTGAATTTCCAGAAATAAACTGCAGTCTCTCCCCAGCTTACGATGGGGTTACGTTCCGATAAACCTATCGTGAGGAGAAAATATTGTTTCACGTTAGGGCTTCTGTTCATCTGAAAAAAATAAATGCTAACGTTAAACTTATAAAAATCGGCAATCGATCTATTATATATTGTCACGGAAAGGGCTGCCCCAGACCTGCTGTGGTTAGGCTTAAGATAACTGGGATGGTTGATGCCGCACAAACCAGTCACTCCAGTAGAGGTGTAAGCACTGCATCCCCCGATGAACCTGAACATGTGAACAGCAGGGGTATGAGGAAGGCTGGACCAGAGTGCTTCTGTGGACACTGCCTCGAAGCTTATCAGCGAACGCCACGTTGGCGTAAATCACGATTGTGAGATTACGGGATTAAAATTCTGAATGACTCTTGGGCCAGATGCGAAAAACCTGAAGAGTCACCTTCTGTGATACACAGCTTGGTGTGGGGATCTTCAGTGGCCCTCATGCCCGAGAGAAACCGGTCCAACGTGCCAGGCTGGTTTGGGGGTCTATTTCATTAAAACAGTAAGGGTTGAAGGACTTGGCTAAGCATCTAAAAAGTGTATTTTCCCTTCTCCTGTCTGTCATGCAACGGGGAAGTTAACTGGAAATGCCAAGGGTTCACTCTTGCAGTAAATATCTTGTCTACAGGATAGGACTGCGCTGCCTCTGTCAGCTATTTCGGCAACGACGTTGATGTGTGGCCTGTGTCCTTGGCAGGGGAGGACGTGAAGGAGCTGGACTACATCGTGGCTCTGCAGCACCCCGTCACCACGGACATCAAGAACTCCATCAAGATCTATGAGCTGATGCTGGACGCCCTCATCTCCTTCAATAAGCCGACGCTCATCCTGTTCCCCAACATCGATGCAGGTTAGGGCTGGGACATGCTGGCTGGGAACGGTGACGAAAGTATGAGCCTTCGTGGGCAGAACCGTACGTGTTTTATCGAGATACGGCCTTCATCAAACCCCCAGGATCCAATTGGATATGAGCATTAAGGGTGCATTCCAGAAGTTTCCACAAGATGAGAGCCGTAAAGAGCTAGTCTGTAGCTTCCTCAAACTGTAGATTGTACAGTCTTCAATTTTTAATCGACATTCTTGTCCAAAGTGACGTACAATCGAGACTGAAAAGGCACCAGTGTAAACCAGTCAAGGAGCCAGTATATGTGCAGGTGCTTCCAATGAGTTAGAACAGTAACAAGTGCAAGATAGTTATGGCCAAGGGGGACAGGAACAGATCCATCAAGTGAGTCAAATCCATCCTCTCACATTATCCTCTATGACCTCCTATACCTATGTATAGGTACCTGTCTGTTTCAGTATTGACTGTTTACATTTGTTTATGCATATGCAACCGAAATCATTGGCTGTTTCCCCCCCCCCCCCCCCCCCCCCTCGGTCAGTAGACAAGAATCAAATTCTCCCAACAAATTTATTTATCTTTTCAAAGGCAAAATCCTGGAAAATGTTGGGTGGGACAAAAACCACTGTTTTGAAATATTGAGTGTAAAGTGTCCCACCTGTCCCCCCACACCCTGAGTAACTCCTGTTCCCAGCAGCTATAAAAATCGACGCAGAACCTCGTGACAGGTCTTCAGAGTTGTGAGGACCCAATGGGTAAAACGTGTGTGTAAAATATATAAACCACAGTATGAGTAACATTTAGGAAATGTCAGGGGGGTGTTCATCATGACACCCTGTCTACGCCCCCCCACAGGCAGTAAGGAGATGGTGCGCGTGATGAGAAAGAAGGGTATTGAGCGGCACCCCAACTTCCGGGCCGTCAAGCATGTGCCATTCGAGCAGTTCATCCAGCTGGTGTCGCATGCCGGCTGCATGATCGGCAACAGCAGCTGCGGTGTCCGTGAGGCCGGGGCTTTCGGGACCCCCGTCATCAACCTGGGCACACGGCAGACGGGCCGAGAGACCGGTAGGCACCGGGCGGGTGGTATCGCCAAGCACAGCCCCCTCCCCGCTTCTCGTGAATTACTCTTTGGTTCCTTTACAGTTAAACCTGTCAATGATTGATGAAATGCGGTGGAATTTGAACCCTCATTTGTCCCATTGCCAAATAAGAATAATATATGAATTCATTCAAACTATTAAAGACAAATTAAGTAATTTAACTGGATCGTTTTCTACCAGGGGAGAATGTTCTACACGTGCGAGATGCAGACACGCAGAATAAGATCTACCATGCACTGGAGCTGCAGTTTGGGAAACGCTACCCAGGGTAGGGATTACGGAACGCAGAGGAACCAGCTGACCTCTAGAAGCAGGATGTTGGCTCTGTTTGCAGGGTTTACAACAACCTCAATCTTTAGTTTGTTTTGGATCTTTAAGTAATAGTAGTATAGTATCCTTAGATACACCTTCTTACTATAAACTTCAGAGAGTATTATAGGTTGTTATAGAGTGATATGTGGGAATTTTAGCTGTCCAGATGGCACACAGGAATATTATGGCTATTGTGTGTGTTTGGGGTAGCGGTGGGAGCCACAGTGAATCTTTCACACGTTAATCTGTGTGATCGTGATGCCTGATGTTCTCCTTATGGGAAAACTTGTGCAACTCAGCTCCAAGATCTATGGCGATGGCAACGCAGTGCCCCGCATCCTGAAGTTCCTGCAGACCATTGACCTTGACGAGCCGCTGCAGAAGACCTTCTGCTTCCCAGTGGTGAAGGACTGCAACTCTCAGGACATCGACCACATCTTGGAGACCCAGAGCGCGCTGGCCGTGGACCTGGGTGGCACCAACCTGCGGGTGGCAGTCGTCAGCATGAAGGCAAGGTCCCGCCCCTCAGTGCCCCCCCAC